>CAIGQQ010006515.1:1910378-1923379 GCA_903798035.1 Danio albolineatus | reverse complement strand
AAAAAATCTGATCTGCATGTTTACATGACAGTCGCATTGTCACACATTTGATTTATATCTGATTTATTTTCACATATGAAGGAGGCCTGAAACCGATCTCTGAATATCCGAATGCATGCGTTTACTTCGTGTTTACACGGTCATGAAACAGATCTGATCTGTCACATATGAGCAAAAAATTTTTTTAAAAATTGGGTCACATTTAACTGGCAAGCCCACTGATATTGGCGATAGTGCATAAAAATGCAGTTTCAATTGTAGCGATAAGTAAAGACAGAACGGCTCATCCACCACACAAAGACAAAAAATTAGAACAAAGACATGAGAGTAAGCGAGATAAACAGTCTGCAGGTGGGCACGCGCACGCGAACGCACATTCCCTCCATTATTCCGCCAGCTGGATGCCATGAGCTCGGCCTGGAGGCGCTGGACGCCGAGGCTCATTTGAGTGCCATTAAAGGCAGTTTTCCATCCGCCGGTCGCTCACTTACAAGAACACTGAACACTGGAGAACGCATGGGAGGAGAGAGCACTTAAAGACACGGAAATAGACGAGCACTATTTACTTGCCGTCATCAATTCTCTCTCCTCATTAGCCCCGGCGCAGGTCTGATCACTTTGTTAGAATTGATTCGGGACGAGTGAAGTTGTTTACCTGCCGGTCTGTCTAAAAGCGTCGACAGCGTACAATTACCGTTACAAGCATGTAAACAAAGGCGGTGAGGGAGAAAGTGAGGCGGCGGGCTTTTTTGTGTGAGGCCCGACTGTGTCTAATGTGTGCAGGCGAAGGTTGTGTTTGGACAAATGTATTCCCACCGCAGCGGGAGCAAGCCATTGATTTTCTTGCATTACCACACGTCGCGGCCACAAAGAAAAGCCACCGCCGCCGTAATTACAGCGTGCCAACTTGAAATTCCCCAGACCACTGCGCTCGCCGCCAAATCCCCTCACGAGTGACTACATTTCCCAGAGTTCCCTAGTAGAGAGAGCGGCGCAGGGTAATTTGCTTTAGAAGTTGAAGGCTAAACATTAAAATTGATTCATTACAGCCTGTTAGACATTCAGTGCTTCAGGCTGAGTTTTCAATGCCGTTAAATGAATGAAAGGCTTCAAAACTGACAAACAAGATCATAAAAGTAGTCTATTAGACTTTCTTTATGGGTTTCTGACAAATAGACTAAAAGTTTTTTTTGTAAAACACCATTTCTGAAGACAAAATTGATATACCAGGGGGGTGGTACGGGTGGTTCGAAAGACCCATCCCTCCACTGACAAAGGTGCAGTGTTTGTCCCATACATGAGCTCATTTGTCCTATTTTGACTGCCAAACCGTCATAAATTGTGAAAATAACCCAACTCAACCCAACCCAAGTCATCTTTCACTACTGACCTACTGTATTGTTGTTAAATAGAGAAAACATTTTACAAGGAACTTTTATTCTAAATCTTGGACCTTATCCTAGAAGGAAAAAGATACTAATATACGGCTAAATTAGGCTATTGTTGTTATTCACTGATAATCTTCACCAGCTGAACTCCTGCACCCAGTTCATTAAGACAAAACAAACTCCCTTTAATGCCGAGTTCAGACTGCGTGATTTTCAAAGTAGTCGTGTCACAGATGTGTTCACACTGCATGACTATCTGGACTGGCGTTTCGTCGCTGCTTTGTTTACATTGCAAGATGGATCGGCGACAGGGAGTTTCACACTGCATGACTTCAAAATAGGAAGAATCACCGACAACTTTGTCCAAACTACGTCTCACACCCAAAAACACGTAGTATATCTTTTGTTATTAACTACATAACGAGAAAGAAGCCTTTAATGGGGTAGAATTAGCTATTTATCCTCAACTTTTTTATTTTTTGACCGGGTTGGGTTGTGATATTGCTCACATGACACGTCAAACAGACACAGGAGCTCCTGCCAAATTTACACAAATTTTCCCTCCATTTCTTGGATCCGAATAAACTAATAATGAGCGCTTTTAACTTCTCCCTCAACCTCCCACTGACCTGCAGGTACCCTCACTAGTGAATGCTGCTCTCTCATTGGCTGTAGGCGATCGCCAATGTTATTTTCAGTCAAAACACATTTCACACAGCATGATTTGAATCGCCGACAGCTCCAGATATTCAGCACGCCAAATATCTCCCGGGCATCGGCGACTCATTGGCGATTCTCTCAGATCGCGTCTTTGATTGTGTGTTTGTCACTCGCGTGAACGAGCACCGATTTGCCTGTGATTTCAGGCATTTGTCAGCGATTTCTCAAAACCTGTCGGCGAGTCAAAATCGGGGCTAAAATCATGCAGTCTGAACTCGGCATAAGGCAGTGGTTCTGACGATGCAGTGGTGCAGTAGGTAGTGCTGTCGCCTCACAGCAAAAAGGTCGTTGGTTCGAGCCTCGGCTGGGTCAGTTGGCATTTCTGTGTGGAGTTTGCATGTTCTCCCTGCATTCGCGTGGGTTTCCTCCGGGTGCTCCGGTTTCCCCCACAGTCCAAAGACATGCGGTACAGGTGAATTGGGTAAGCTAAATTGTCCGAAGTGTTAGAATTAGGATAATTCTAAGGGCCCATGCACTCTAGGGGCCCACAGAGATCTGCTTTATAATTAATAACAGTACTATAATGTAATATAAATTATGATTGTATCTCTAAATTACAAGTAAAGCTATTTATTAGAAATAAAAAAAAATACGGCTTATATCTGCCTCTCGTGTCTGTCACTGTCAAATCACATACTTGTACACTATTCTACGCCATTTTGTAGCATAAATAGTGTAAGAAGTGCGTTTACACTGAACACTCTAACAATAATAAGTGCACTTTAATTACCCGGATGATGCACTCGGCATCATTTATGGGTCTCGGCTTATTTATGGGTCTCACTGTAATATAATTTTGTCTCTTATAAATTTTTGTCACTGTTCCAGTGTATTGCACATTGTATGAGACACTATTGCAGTACAGTTATTTAAATAGTTACCCACTGGTGTTTTGTGCGTTTAGAAATGTAAAATTTCCAGTGAATATTTGATTACTGTTGCTTTATTTGTGCTACATTTACATTTGAACAATAAATCATCTGCTAGCTACAGTCATGGCTGTTCTCTTACTAAATACTGATAAGTAGTGGACAACATCAATAATAAAATGCATACATCAGTGTAACTACACTACAGACAAAGAGTTTGGATGGCTAGCTTTGTAGTAGGGGGCCCATCATATTTTTTCATGGGGCCCAAAATTGCTAGCGGCGCCCCTGCTTTCGGGTACAAATATGTACCTTTATAAAAGGTACTGCCCCAGTGACAGCACCTGTACCTTTATTTCTGAGAGTGTACATATTAGTTAAGGTCACTTAATATAAAGTGGGATCCACTGTCGTAAAAGCACACGCATGGTCTGAGCTTCTCCCACAGAGAAACGTCAGACTATGGCGATCGATGTTTGGCTCCTGTGCTAGTAAGCGGGGCTTCGTTCACTATATTGAGCATTACACATTTCCCCATTCTAACTGAAATCAGTTCAGATTCACTGAATCAGTCATCCAGATAGGCATGGGCTGGTATAAGTTTCTGATGGTGTGATAACCTTGGATAAAAGTATCACGGTTTCACAGTATCACGGTATTGTGATTACTGCTCTAAAATATATTCTTTTTAAATGTCTGGGTAAAAAACTAAAACTTTTTTTCACCTTTAAACACAATGTATTTTATTTTTTTGAAAGATTTATAATATTTTGGAGCAGTAAACATGTCAGGCTAAATAATTACAATGAATCATTGACTTCTGCTGTCTTCATTAGTTTCAAAAACACAGATTTCTTTACAATTTAAAACAGCATCTTTGGATATTTTTTTCTGCTGGAGATGCTGTTGTCCTAAAAAACTATAATAAAATTATTTTATTTATTTATTATTATATAAAATAATACCTTAGAACCGGTATTACAGAAAATTTTGGCGGTATGAATACCTTGACTTTTCCAAACCGCGGTATACCTTGAAAACGGTTATCGCCCCATGCCTACATCCAGATCACTTATGTGGATCAAATACCTCTTTTAAAAGACACACACACACACACACACACACAAGAAATCGTCCTCCTCACGAGTCACAGAAGAACAGGAACATAAATCATACGAACCACTTTTATGATTCTTTTTAGTCATTTTGAAGCCTGACAGCACAGCTCACATTCACTTTCATTAGACTGACAAAAGAGACCAGGATATGCTTTAAAAATTCATCTTTTGTGTAACGCACAAGAAAGGAAGCAAAAAAGGAACTTTTCCTTTAAACGGGGAGAATGAAATCGCGGGAGGGGAAAGCCAAACTCATATGTTAAGGATTAGCAATGCGGTCTTCTGGGACTTTCTCCCGCTGAATCAAAGGTTAATCGCATTACTGGAAAACGGCATAATAGAAAACCTCACCACAGCAAACAGAGAGGGTCACACAGGCGTGGACTGTATCGGGATGTTTAACGAGACGTAGGCGTAATGGGGCGAGTGAGCGCGTGCGCGTGTACGGATTATTTAAAGCGTGATCATCTGGAGTGGCTGCGCGTCGGCCCTGCGCAGGATTCAATTAGCGGACACCTGTATGTGCTACACTGCAATCCTGACCCACTCTTGGGAAAAATATAGTCTTCAAGAGAGACACTTGCACAAACGCAGACACCAGCACATGTTCCCTCGAGCTGCTGTCAACATGAACCAGCGTTCATCACATTACTGAGAACCAAAATCACATTATAGCCTGAGTGAAGCCTCTGAGCTAACTGTTTACAGCAAGCTGCTGTAATATTTAATCTATACAACACACTAGTATGTACATTTATTTACATTCAGGCCCAATTCCTATTCTACCCCTTAGCCCTTCCCCTTACCTCAATCGTACATGTCAACATTGGGATGTGAAAATAAGGGATATAAGGGATATGGAGCTGTTTTATTGTAAATAAACTGTTAAACAGTCAGTAATATGTTGCATTATTTACTTATTGTTAATATAATTTATAAAAGAAAAAATAAACATTAGCAGCAAATACATTAACAAATTTATAAAGAAGTAGAACTAAGTTACCAAGTCTCATTAATCTTTTCTTCAGTTTAACTTACACATTCTGATTAAAGAGCAGTGAATGAACCTCTCATTCATTTGGATTTTTTGTTTGATTGCATTAAATAACAGAGGTGTCACTTTAAAAACACACACATCTAAAATTATAATGAAAGCATTCGACTGCTTTCCTAACTTTTTATGCTCATTTAGGCTAAAATTAGAAAAAAAAAACGTTAAAATAGTAATCTACTGTATAATCCCTAATAATAACTCTTGCATAGCAGTTCCACAACATTCTGTCACTCGATGACACTGGAATACCCTGTCAGAAAAGTCTAGTGGCTGGGAATGAGCTTTTTACAGCATCTGGTATAATGCTAATGTTATTTTTGTGTGTTTACATATATGAATATGGCTACTGTGTTTCTTATTCCCACATCACTATGATAACATGATATATGCCTTCAGTGATTTCATGAAGATGAATACCACAAAATAACACAACTTTAATAACTACAGCAGGGGGGGACTGGTGAAAATCAAAAGTGCAGGTAAAATGTCAGAGAAATTGAAAGATTTTGTTTTCTACAGGTGGTTTGTCAAGCCCACTCACCCATGTGAGGCACACTCAGAATATCTATTTTCATTCAATTCTTTCATTTTACTAGTAGCCATATACTAGTACTTAATATCGACTAGTGCTTATTGTTCAAGTTTTAGAACTTTGCTACTTAGTCATCGGACAGTAGCAGACTTCCGAAATGAGATGCAGATTCAGAGTGGTTAGTAATTTGCAAATAATATAAATATTGCAAAAGTAAACATTAGGTGAGCAGGTTACATTGTAATCCTGTGTACTAACAACACGCTACGTGAGGAGATAAGCAGTGATAAGCAATTTGGCTGTTTGCACCAGACGAAACATGAGGGAAATTTAAATCCAGCCATACAGAACCGCAGAATAGTGCACTCACTGCACTCCAACGAAATGGCAAAGTTAATAATCAAATTAATACATATTAAACCTCTTTAACATTGTTAAAAGTACATTCTGAATCACTTATATTTGTTGGCTTGCACTGAGTCAGTTCTAAAGTTCAATTTCAGATGGTTTGTTTTATTTTCAAGACCTGAGGTGAACTGATCTGCTGCTGCTTTCAGTATATAGCAATAAATGTCATGTAAAATGGCATTCAAACTCGCATTGTTAGCATTTAACACTGAATAAAGCACATGACGTGCACCTGAGGTGATCATTGTCATATTTTTCTATTGTTCAGCTGCAAGAAACAGAAATCGTTTCTAAAATATCAATTTCAGGTGTTCGTTAGGACAAAAACTTCTTTTAATATTGAAAATATTCCATCTATCGTGTGCCGTTGCTTTTATTTCGAACACGACTAGAAGCAGCCTTAAATCAACCTTTAGGCTTGATAGTCAGCCTAAACACTTCTGTTGATGTCGTCAATCTGGCAACCTTGCATGTGTTTTAAAACTGGAGTGCAATACCTAGTTCAACCACTGGGTGACAAACTTACATACGGCACCTTTAACTAACGGACTATTATTCTAAAGTGTAACCCAATTGTTTGTGTTAGTTTTTTTCTCATCAGTTATGTACAGTGTATTATATTTGTATGTTATATCTAGGGCCACACGAAATCTGCGCGTGCAGAATTCCACAGATCCCATCATTGATTCTGTTTATTTACTTGTGTAAATGTGTGGAAATTTATATTTATTCAGTTTTCAAATTAATTTCAGTAATAATATTGACTAATATGAAAATATTCATATGATTTATTTACAATACAGTTTGTAAAGTAATATTTTCTGTCTTTTCGTAGAGATTTTATATGAGAGACTTGCTTTGTTAACCAAAGAAAGTGAATCTAATTGGATTCGCATTGTAAACATTAAATAAACAGTTAAAAAGGTATTATTTTTTATTTTAAATATTAAGTTTTTAGTTATGATACTCCCAAAATCATTCCGCATAAATCTGCAGATTTTTAACAAAATACTAGAAATAACACAAAATGTCCGCAGATTCCGTCTAGCTCTAGTTATATCTAATGTTGACTGCATTACTTGAGTTTAATATGTGTTACCATGATGGTGTGTGCAACAACACATGCTTCTGTTACTTTAATTTTAATATATTCATCAGCTTTCATCAGTTACTAATTTTTACAGTTACACAAAGTTTACCTTCATATTTCAGTCAGTCTGCTTGATGTTGAAGTTGAGACGACTGGAAAACCTAACTAAAAAATTTCAAGGCAGCAATACATTTTTTACATTATACTAATAAGATCTACTAGAATAAATAAGAACTAGTACTTAATAAATAAAAACCACTGACTAGTAGCAGACAGATTTTTTTTCTGTTCAGATGAAATGTTAAAAGGGCTTGCCATAAATCGATCTCTGCTAGCAAACAGCCTGGCGAAAAAAATGTAAAAAAAAAAAAAGCAGCTGTGAGAGGCGATGGAGAAGCGACGGCAGCTGGCAGCTCCTCACAGTGCTCATATTTATAGGAAATTCCCTCTGTACGTTTATGATCTTCCTCTGTGGTGAATCGCTCGCTCCTCCCGCATGATTAGACCCTAAATGAGAGCGGCTTTCTGCTAAGCACACTTCAGCGAGTGTGTACGGAGAATAATAGAGGTTAACAAGTGAGCAGAAGAAAGCGGGACCAGATTACAATAGACACTAGTGTAAGTAATCAGGCCGCTGTGACTTCGCAGGGGTTTTTTTTTCAAGGCTTTCCGATTTAATAGCCGTGGAAAAGATGAAGCTTGTTTTTAATACTCAATGAGGATGGTCTGGAGCTTGTTTGTGTTTGCGTGTACAAGAATGTCATTAGCAAGTATACAGATGCAATACAATGAAGTGGCAAGTGATTAATATTCCATAATATGCAGGATTATGTTTGACGTTATGGAAAATACCTCAATAAGCGTTTGATAAAAGTCAATAATTTAATGCTCTATCTTTAGCATGCCCACATATTTAAAGTCTGTGTGAATTGGAAGTTGACTTCAGTTTGATGGTGTATTTCTAATTGGATTGGAATATTGAGTAGGGGGAGGAGTTTTATTTGTGAGCTACATCTCTCATATTTCGTTTTTCAGCAAACTAACGGTTGCAAGGGGCGTGGCTAAGTATATTTCGGCCAATCCGTCAAGCTGAAATCATCAGAGAAAGACTGTAAAAATGCTGGGTTCCAGACAAATCCTTCATTTTGTCTCAACACAAATCAATTAAGTTTGCAAATTTAAGTGGATTAAACATAAAACAATTAAATTGTCCCCAAAAAGTTGTCTCAGCGCATTTTAAATAAGTAGTTTGAACTAGAGTACACTATAAAAAGTGATTAGTTACTTCATTCTTTCATTTTCTTGTCGGCTTAGTCCCTTTATTAATCCAGGGTCGCCACAGCCAACTTATCCAGCATTTGTTTTTGCGCAGCGGATGTCCTTTCAGCCGCAACCCATCACTGGGTAACATCCACACATTCTCATTCACACGCATACACTACGGACAATTTAGCTTACCCAATTAACCTGTATCAAATGTCTTTGGACTTGTGGGGGAAACCGGAGCACCCGGAGGAAATCCACGCAAACTCATGCAAACTCCACACAGAAATGCCAACTGACCCAGCCGAGGCTCGAACCAGCGACCTTCTTTTTGTGAGGCGACAGCACTACCTACTGCGCCACCGTGTCGCCGTGATTAATTACTTAAAGCAGGTGAACCAATCGCCTTAAAAGCAACAAGCTGACTTTACAAAAATAATGTATGTAAACCCATTGTAACTTGGAACTGAAAACTTAATTTTTATAATTATGCAAATTGTACTCACCCTTTTTAAATAAAAGTAAACTAATCCCTTTTTTCCAATACACCTTTATTATATTTGTGTTTTCTTCCCAGATTTTCTGCATCTAGCAAAAGGACAGTAACTAAAATAAATCTTGAGAGACTTGCTTTGTTAACCAAATAAAGTGGATTTATTCGGATTCGCATTGTAAACAATAAATAGAAGCTAAAAAGGTATTACTTTTTATTTCATGTATATTAAGTTTTTAGTTATGATACTCCTAAAATCGCTCCGCATATATCCACAGATTTTTAGCAAAATTCTGCGCAGAAATAGCAAAAAATGTCTGCAGATTCTGTCTGGCCCTACTCATAAGTAACATTAGCTAATGAAACACTCTAAAAAGAGATTATTTTGGTCATATTTTGATTGAAGAATACCAAAACAAACTGTTAGTTTGTTTGTTTGTGTGCTTTTGGAGGATTCACTTGTATGGATTAGTTGTACACTTTAAAACTAGCAATGTGCGCTTGCAAAACAAACACTGTAAATTTTGATTTCATGCCGACTTTAAAAAGGGAATTCAAATGTTAATTTGAGTGAAGTTGTTAATATAACAATTTTAAGTTGTTTCAAGTAGGGGTGTCAACATTAATAGTTTCTTCAGAGCATCGCGATGCAGACGCGGACAATCGGTATCGTTCAGTAATATAGATCATAACCGGTTATTATGTACTGACATCATTTATCTCATTTGCGCTATGTCTCCGTATGTTACTATGGCGAGGGAGGCGAGAGCGAGTATTTACAACGCTGCAATTACTTAAAAACTGTGCACAATTTCACAGCGTGTGTGTTTGCTGGACTTTCACTGACACTTACAGCAGAAGCCCCTATTTCACTGCCATTGAGAAAGTGAAAGTACTCCTTTTCTCTCTCTCTGGCCCATCTGACCTGCTGGCGTGACTTTTCCTTTCCTCTCGGCGGTTACAGCGATACTTCTGGATACAGACACGAGTGCGTGTCTGCAGAGTTTGCATGTTTTTCGAGTTTTTTTCCACGTCTATCATGGATCAGCTGTGATCGCCGCAGCCATTTATCAGTGTTTATCATCGGTGAACAGCGCCAGAGCGTTAGAGCCAATCGCAGCTTTTCCTGTTAAGCGCTTGACCAATCAAAGGGGTGTAAGAACGAACTCACTAGACAAGGCTCGTAAGCTAGCGGGATATTTACATTTGTTTATTTGCTATAAATGCTGTTATGTTGTTCTGTGCATGTACTTGAGTTTTTAAAGGTACAGTTTATATATCTGACTGTTTGTATTAAAGGACAAAATTGTGTTACAAATAGTATACAAATATATTTATACATTTTAATACAATAATTATTGTGACGTGAAGAAAATCTAAAACTGTATGGAAAGCATTGTCAATGCACCGTGATGCACCGAGATATCGAATTGAACCGAATCGATGGCATGATAAACGTAACCGAACCGAACCATGAGACCAGTGTAGGTTCACACCTCTAGTTTCAAGTATAATATTAAGTATTGATATCAATACATATTAGTATACATATTAATATTAAGTATTGCTAAATAATTTCATTCATTTGTCTTCGGCTTAGTCCTTTTATTCATCAGGGGTCGCCACAGCCAACTATTCCAGCGTATTTTTACACAGCAACCCAGTACTGGGAAACACCCATATGCACTCATTCACACACATACACTGCGGCCAATTTAGTTTTTCAATTCACCTACTGCACATGTCTTTGGACTGTGGGGGAAACACCCAGAGGAAACCCACAGGAAGAACATGCAAACTCCATACGGAGAGGAAGGACATGGAGGAATGAATGTAGCGGAAACCATGGGTTAGTATTGATTTAATTCGTACGTTTCTATGTTTATTGTTAGTTCGCTGCAAAGGGTAACTAAGGTTTGTATCAACCTGCACTTTTTCAACCCCACCGACAGACACATGATCTGAAGGTGACATGAACATAAAAGCACGCCTCCTAAAAAACCCCAAAGAGCTTTCATTTCTCTATTCTGTGCTTTCCATTCTCCCAAAACTCAATCTGACTGAAAACTGAAGTGCACCTGCGGACAAACACAGATCACAGCCTCCGCCGCGCGGCCTTCACACGAGCAGAGCGTCCTTTGATTCGCTTTTCAGATTTCCAGATCAAGCCGTTTAATCGGAACACGCTATTTGGAATTGAACGAGGCAGAACAACCACCCTGCTTCAGCTTATCTAGGCTAAACGTCAGGTGTTTTCATTCGCTGGTGTTAGTATCCATGCATAGGCAAACCCACACACACACACATACACACACACACACACACACACACACACACACACACACACTCACTGATGGCTTTGGGATTTGGAGCTCTAAATTAGGTTGCTTGTCGCATTTTCCCCATAGCGAGCTGTGCTCTGATTAAAAGAGCCCAATCTCTGGTTTGGTTGTAGAGAGCGGTATTGGTCTCTCGCTCATGTGCTTAACTCCATGTCTACCGCCACGCTGATCCTGGGATTTCAATGATCTACGGCTCTATTTATGCATGAAAATATATATATAACAAGAGCTGTGGAAACCAATTATATTACAGCGGCTTTACCCGGAGTGACTGCTTGCACCTCATGTTGAATCAAGGACATTACCTTCATCTAATATATGACTATACGCTATTGGCCGATCAGGCTGTCAATCACACCAGTGCATGATGGCCTTCCTTTTTGTACTGTGCTATGAATCTTTTTAACTCTTTATAGGGCAAGCTTTGAAATACTTGTTGGAAAAACAAGAGCGCTACTGCATGTGGGTTATTATTATAAGACTTTAAACTTTTGGATTATATATTTGTTATATTTTATTATATTTTTATGACCTTAAAATGTATTATGATCTGCCACTTAAGTTACCATATATGGTTCTTTACCCAATAATGGGTTGAATAATTTATAAATATTTTATATATCAGCATAACATTTTATACAGTATATATACATGTATATAATGGTACTGTATATGTGCATGTATATATACAGATCAAGTCAGAATTATTAGCTCCCCTTTGATTTGTTTTTAACAGAGCAAGGAAATTTTCACAGTATGTCTGATAATATGTTTTCTTCTGGAGAAAGTCTTATTTGTTTTATTTCGGCTAGAATAAAAGAAGTTTGAAATTTTTTAAGAGAACATTTTAAAGTCATAATTATTAGCCCCTTTAAACTATTTCTATTTTTTTCCATAGCCTACAAAACAAACCATCATTATAAAATAACTTGCCTAATTACTCTAGCCTGCACAGTTTACTTAATTAACCTAGTTAAGCCTTTAAATGTCACTTTAAGCTGAAGCTGTATAGAAGTGTCTTGAAAAATATCTGGTGAAATATTATGTACTGTCATCATGGCAAAGATAAAAAAAAATCAGTTATTAGAAATGAGTTATTAAAAGTATTATGTTTAGAAATGTGTCGAAAAAATCTGCTCTCCCTTAAACAGAAATTGGGGAAAAAAATAAACAGGGGGGCTAATAATTCTGACTTCAACTGTATATATAAATATATAGTCATACATTGATAATGTAAGTAATACATGCAAGTACAAGTAACGTGTACCTTAGAGTGTTACTAAAATGTTTCTCATACGTTGCAGAAAGAATTTCTCTTCGCATTTGTAGAACTTGAAAATGTAAAATGCACAAACGTAAATATGCATATTACTAAACTAATGCAAATTTGATATATTTATAGTACTATAATTTTTTTTTAGACTTTATATAAAACTTTGGTATAAACATTTTCTATGTTTTATCTTTGTATCTTCCATTTTTAATATAATCACAAAATTCACAGATGTTGAATTAAAAATTTTTTCGAAGCCTTTTATTTTTTATTTCATATAAGATAGCTCAAAGCAACTTTAGCAAAAATATGTATACTAGAAGGGTTCACAATCTCAAAGAAATTACAGCATTTAATTATTTGGGTTAGAAGTGCATGTACATTTTGTGATATTATTTAGTTATTTTATGTATGTGTAAATATATATATATATATATATATATATATATAT
>CAIGQQ010006515.1:1886438-1898001 GCA_903798035.1 Danio albolineatus | reverse complement strand
CGGTTGGGTTTATCAAAGTAGGTGGGTGCTGGTCAATCGGTGCTTTTTAAAACACTATCGGTTGGGTTTAGGGCGGGTTGGGGTATTGGTCAGTCGGTCAGTTGGTCAGTCGACAGCACCCTCTGGTGGATTTACGCGAGAAGAGCAAGCACGAATGAAGATTTGCGAGAGAAATTTGAGATGTCAAAAAGACAACAATACATACATTTTCACCAGATTTTGGTAACAACCAAAGGGATCTAAATATGCAAGTAAAACTAAACTAATTAGTTTACAAATTAAGTTATGTGTAGTAAAATAAATAACATGGGAAACAAGTATAGAACACATGAAGAAAAGAAGGTGTAAAAGGGCAGTGAAAACCCAGACAGCAGCTGAAATCTAAGAAAGTGAAAGAAAATCAAGCTGTGGAATGGCCCAGCCAATCACCTGACCTGAATCCAATAGAGAAAACAAAATAAAGATCAGATTTGATAGTCGAGACCCACAGAACCATCAAGATTTTTTACACAGAATTTTGTTGAAGCCTCTGTAAATAAATCCCACCTGATTTTTTTGGTTTTGTTAAATTATTATGTTTGGTTTGTTTGGCTTTTACAAAAATCTGTTTCAACAGTTCCTTTAGATATATTATTACCAAGAAAAAACATGACGTGTCCAATACTTATTTTCCCCACTGTACCATAGGAACAGTATAAAAGAAAATTTTAGCAGTTTTAAAACCTTGACTTTTCAAAACCAAGGTAAACCTTGAAACCGGTTATCGTCCAATGCCTAATTGATGTTGAATCTGGATTAATTACACAGCTCTACTTTAGCAGAGGCTACTTCTGCACTTGAAACAGCTTCTGTGATTTGGCAGGAGTGTGCGGCGAGAGTCTCCGAATGGCAGCTTGCTCACCGCATCCTCCGCTGTGCTCATTTCTCACCTCTGAAGGGAAGTCGTGGCGAGCGTGGCAGGAACGCCCGGCCTGGCTGGCGACAGAAGCCGTGCTCTGGGTGGTCACGGAGGCCTATTGGGGGCTAATCAGAAAACAAATGGCCTAGAATTGCTTGAGAGGCACTGGGTGGAAAAGCCAAGTCATGATGTTATCCGATACTATTTGTGTGTCCTACTTCCTTTTTTTTGGGGCCCGTCTAAACAAGCAATTCATGCAGAACAGGCCATTCAACTCATGTTTCTGTGCCATTTCCTCTTTTTACAGTAAGATTGCACGTCTCGGTCTCCCACGTCTCCATATTTCTAATTTGCACTAAGTAGACAGCATTTACTTTTTGTTTTTGCAATATTTCGAGTGCTCAATTTTTTTTTTTAGGGGAAAAGTGAAGATCTGTGGAACGAATCGGAATATGATAAAACATGTAAAACGATGCATGCTTATTTCAAGCTGAAAGCGTCATTAGATTTGCTCAAATTGAAATAAGTTTGCATTTTAAGCGTGGACTGTGACAGTATGAGAGCCATCTGCTTTACACGGTTATGCCTCTTACCTTAAAACCCATGAGAACATCCTGTTTACATGGCGTGGTAATGGTAAATTAACATTGAAGGGACAGTTCACGCAAAAATTCTATATTTTTTTCATTATTTACTCATCCTCTACTTATTCCAAACCTGTTTGTGCTTCTCTCATCTGTTTAAAGTCAAAGAAGATCATTTGAAGAATGTTGAAAAATGGTAGATCTTGATTTTCATAGTCATTTTTTTCTTATTATAAATGTCGGTCACACTTTATGGTAAGGCTACTGGGTGACACGGTGGTTTAGTGGTTGTCGCCCACAGCAAGAAGGTCACTAGTTTGAGTCCCGGCTGGGTCATTTAGCATTTCTGTGTGGAGTTTGCATGTTCTCCCCGAGTTGCTGTGGGTTCCTTTGGGTGCTCCGGTTTCCCCCACAGTCCAAAACTATATGTAAATGGAATAAACTAAATTGGCTGTAGTGTATGTGTGTGAATGGGTGCGTATGGATTTTTCCCAGTACTGGGTTGCAGCTAGAAGAGCATCCCCTGTGTAAAACATATGCTGGATAAGTTGGTCCACTGTGGCAACCCCTGATGAATAAAGTGACTAAGCCATGGCAAAAAGAATGAATGAATGTATTTACTAACATGAATCAAGTATGAAGATTAGTTGTACAGCATTTGTTAATCATAGTTCAGCATTTGCTAAAGCATTATTAAAATTAAAATTAATGTTTGTAAACATTGATTATTGCACAACTGTATTTTTATTAACTAACGTTAACTAGCGTGAACAAATACTGTAATAAATGTATTGTTAATTGTGTGTTTGTGCTAGTAAATGCATTAACTGACATTAACTTATTGTAAAGTGTTGCCTAAATGTCAATGATTATCAGTTTCCAACATTCTTCAAACTATCTTCTTTATTGTTTTATGCAAAATCATGAAGTACAGTGAGAAATTGTTAATTTTTCAACATAGGGCTACATTTTAAGAATGAGCCTATATACATTTCTGGAGACCGCAAATTATGTAGCCAGAGGAATGTATGGCATTTTGTCTTTAAAACAAATGCTACGAGACTATGCCACGAGTATGCCGCCTTTTCGCACGTACCAGCCGACCACTTACCTCTATGTGGACGGCTTTTGCACTGTTACCAGTTTGTTTAGTGGCTCGCTATGTACTTCGGAGGATTTGAGATGCAAAGCAGAGTTAATCGTGACGACAGGGTTCGAGTCTAGTGAAGAACAGTTCCAGAAAGCAGGTAAGACAAAAACAAAAGCCAAGAAATAAAACAAACAAATAAATAATAGGGTGAGAATGTGGTAAAATCTGAAAATGTGGCAAAAATCAGGCTGCCGTAGGGAATTTTCTTTTTCTAGATTGCTTTTGAAAACTCTATGGTTGAGTTTATCGAAGTGGGTGGGTGCTGGTCAATCGGTGCTTTTGAAAACACTATCGGTTGGGTTTATCGAAGTAGGTGGGTGCTGGTCAATCTGTGTTTTTGAAAACACTATCGGTTGGGTTTAGGGCAGGGGGTGGGTGGGAGTGTTGGTCAGTTGGTCGGTCAGTCAGTCAGTCAGTTGACAGCAGCATTTACGCGAGAAGAGCAAGTGAGAATGAAGATTTGCAAAGAAATTTGAAAACACTATCGATTGGGTTTAGGGCAGGGCGTGGGTGGGGGTATTGGTCGGTTGTTGTTCGGTTAGTCAGTTAACAGCGGCCTCTGTTGGATTTACGAGAGAAGAGAGCAAGCGCGAATGAAGATTTGCGAAAGAAATTTGAAATGTCAAAAAACGTAGACTGGTGGATTAACGAATACAAAAACTGCAAAAAAAAAACCTAGCTCCTGGGACATATTTGGTGCTCTCCAGAAATGTATATAGTGGTACATAATCAAAATGAGCCTGGGTTGTTATTTTTGGGTGAACTATCACTTTAAAAGATATTTTTAAATGTTTTATTATTATTATTCAAACTGGCAGAGACCATGTTCAGATGTTTCTGGCAAAACTTTATCAAAAGCTTTCTGATAGACTAAACTTGTAATGCGTGAAATGATTTCACAAAGCGCTCTCCAAAGTGGATGTGAAGCTACATCTCTGCATTACTTTTTCATATTCAGACCTAACTTGGTGTGTGATAACCATAACTTCAGATTGCATGCGGTGTCTAGTGTTCAGAGGAAATGGAAAATGGCTAAAATGTTTGGTCTCTTTAGACTCGCATCAGCATAGTGAGCTAAAAGAGGCGTATTATGCAAAAAAAAAAAAAACTTTTAACAGGGGTTAAACCACAGTTGTGTGGCAACAGTGAAAGAATATAGTTAGCCTCTAAATGTTAAAAAAGAATTAAGTATATTTATTATTAATATTAATTTATTATTTATTGTTATTTATTATTAATTATCTAATTTTTGTGGCTTCAGTCATTGTTGAGATACTCGTTTAAATCTGGAAGCATTAACAACTGATAACAGAATATATATCGTTATTGTTCAATATGAAAAAGAATTAATTGAGATGGCACCACGGTGGGGTAGTGAGTAGCACGTTCGCCTCACAGCAAGAAGGTCGCTGGGTCGAGCCTCGGCTGGGTCAGTTGGCATTTCTGTGTGGACTTTGCATGTTCTCCCTGTGGTTGCGTGGGTTTCCTCCGGGTACTTTGGTTTCCCCCACAAGTCCAAAGACATGTGGTATAGGTCAATTGGGTAGGCTAAATTGTTCGTAGTGTATGAGTGCGAATGAGTGTGTATGGATGTTTCCCAGAGACGGGTTGCAGCTGGAAGGGCATCCGCTGCATAAAACAAATGCTGGATAAGTTGGCGGTTCACTCCGCTGTGGCAACCCCGGATTAATAAAGGCACTAAGCCGAAAAGAAAATGTATTAATTAATTAATTAATTAATTAATTAATCGAGATTGCATTTTTGCCATATAACCCAGTCCTGATTACACAAATACTTACAGTGTTATGCTATCCACACCTCATATATATTTAGCTTTAATAGAAGTATGTAATCTGTTACGATAGAGTTCAGTGAACTTGTGTTTGAAGAATAACTACCTAAAAAGTTCATAAATACACACCAAAAAAACTCCCAAAAAAGGTGGATTCACAGAGGAATTCTTCCCCTAACCGAACATGATGCGCAGCTCCCGCAAGCCTCACAGACGCTCTCCTGCACTTCGCTATGCTAACAATAACAGCTACAAACACATCTCCACCTTCAAAGAGCATTTCTGGCGGAACGACGCCTTTAAGGCTCCTGTTGCTAAACTAACAGCTTCTAAGAGGAATCGGCTGTGAGAAGTAATCACACGAGTCATGAGATCTACTGATGTGTGCAGTCGCCGGCGGTTCCACATATTCCTCTTAAACCGGCCCACCGTGGAACAAAGCAGCAACACACCGAGTCGTAGCGGGCCGCGATAAGTCTTGAGGTCAGCTGCGGTCCTGGAGGAGAGATGCTCTGGTGCTGGCTGAGATCAGAAGCTGAGAGACACTGATCCGGCTCAGGTTTGAGATCGAGATTTTAGTGTGCGGTGGTGAATTCGCAGTGGAAATGTACCTCGATGACAGATGTTTCAAGCTCATTTTCACTGAGGGGCACTTCAGCATTATGGTTGCCCTCATAGAGACAGTTAAAATGCTAAAGGTTTAATAAAATTAACGTTTTTTACAGGGAGTGCAGAATTATTAGGCAAATGAGTATTTTGACCACATCATCCTCTTTATGCATGTTGTCTGACTCCAAGCTGTATATGCTCGAAAGCCTACTACCAATTAAGCATGTTAGGTATTATATTAGGTATCCATATTATCTGACTTAGACAACAGCAAGGTGGAGGTGGAGTACTGGTTTGGGCTGGTATCATCAAAGATGAGCTTGTGGGGCCTTTTGAGGTTGAGGACTCCCAGTCCTAGTGCCAGTTTCGGGAAGACACCTTCTTCAAGCAGTGGTACAGGAAGAAGTCTGCATCCTTCAAGAAAAACATGATTTTCATGCAGGACAATGCTCCATCATAGTGTCCAAGTACTCCACAGCGTGGCTGGCAAGAAAGGGTCTAAAAGAAGAAAAACTAATGACATGGCCTCCATGTTCCCCTGCTCTGAACCCGATAGAGAACCTGTGGTCCATTATCAAATGTGAGATTTACAAGGAGGGAAAACAGTACACCTCTCTGAACAGTGTCTGTGAGGCTGTGGTTGCTGCTGCATGCAATGTTAATGGTGAACCGATCAAAACACTCACAGAATCCATGGATGGCAGGCTTTTGAGTGTCCTTGCTAAGAAAGGTGGCTATATTGGTCACTGATTTGTTTTTGTTTTGTTTTTGAATGTCAGAAATGTATATTTGTGAATGTTGAGATGTTATATTGGTCAAAATAATTAATTGAAATGGGTATATATTTGTTTTTTGTTAAGTTGCTTAATAATTATGCACAGTAATAGTCACCTGCACACACAGATATCCTCCTAAAACAGCTAAAACTAAAAACAAACTAAAAACTACTTCCAAACATATTCAGCTTTGATATTAATGAGTTTTTTGGGTTCATTGAGAACATGGTTGTTGTTCAATAATAAAATTAATCCTCAAAAATACAACTTGCCTAATAATTCTGCATTCCCTGTAGATGTCAGTATCGATATTGTTAGTTCTTAAGATATCTATAAGCTAGTGTGCTCCAAAACAGTGACAAAATTCACGCTTAGAAGATCTAAAACTGATATAAACATGTAAATTGTAGTTGGTCACTTCAGCCCAAATGGATCAACGGTTTTATTTACGTCACCTGATACTTCAGTTTCTCATCAAATGTTGACCAATCAATCAACTTAGGCTGACACGAGAAACTTGCTTGATGGAAAGATGACAGAGCGATATATACACTGCGAATCCCAACAGTCAACTTTATCAAATGAAATGAGTGTAGTTAACTCAATTTACAGAAAGTTCATTCTACTCGTTTGAAAAGAGGTTTGAACTCAGTGTTGAAGGTAATGAGTTAATCAAATACCTCATTACTTCAACTTAAATGGAGTAAGTTCACAGTACTCATATAGATTAACTCAAATGGTTTGTAGCAATCGGTTTCCGCAAACGGTTCGAGTTGACTTAACTTATTAGGGTTTACAGTACTCAGTTGGTTTGAGTTCTCTTCATTTATTGGGGTTTACTGTGCTCAAATTGCTTCGTTTACTCAAATGGATTACGTTCACAGTACTCATTAGGATTACTTTTTTAACTTCAATGGTTTGTTGCAATTAGTTTCCTCAAATGGTTTAAGTTACATTAACTTTTTGGGTTTTACAGTGTGTATGTATATATTTACTGTAGTAAAGGCTAATGTATACTACAGTAATTACAAGTTACTTATGATACTATTACTTAGCGTAACTCCTTAACAGTTGTAAATAATATGAATTTATAATATAAATAGGATTTTTGTTTGTTTTCGCTGTCATATAGTTTCAGTTGTTTCTGTTTGGATCAGTGTATTAATTGCAGTAAATAACTGAACTGAACAGTTAAACCGCATATGTTTAATTGACAGTTTTATTGATCACTAGTATATGATCAACTTGGTGGCTTGAAGATTGAAGGTGGTTTGATTTAAAAATTTAAATAAAAAATAGCTGAGATGTACACTGTAAAAAAATGCTGGGTTCCAAATAAATCCTTCATGTTGTCCCAAGATGAATAGATTAAGTTAACTTAACTGTTTTTACAAACTTAAGTGGATTGAATATAAAACAATTAAGTTGTGCCTAAAAAAGCTCAAGAACTGTTGAAAAAGAAGTTAGTTTGAACAAGCAGCTAAAAAAATTTTTTTTGAGTGTAGCTAAGCTACTTTTGCCAAGTGGCTTTTAGCTTAGCTTGCTACATTTTCCAGGGGTAGCTTTTACTGTAGTTAAGCTATATTTTAAGTACAGTAACAGCTTAGCTTACTACATTTTTCAAGTAGCTTGCCCAACACTGTTTAGTCATGACATTCAAAGGTATGTTATTCCCAGATAACAACAGCTGAATAACACATGCTTATCCGAGAACTTCAGATCACCTTGACCGTGAATAGGTTAACATTACTATACTTACATCCACATTTATATGCATCTGCTTGTCTATCAAACCTTTGTTTTTGACCATTTTTGACAGTTTGATGCCATCTTGTGAATGAATAATATGTTTGTCTAGGCTTCACTGAATCATTGAATATCTTGAAGTTGCATGAAAGACACGATTAAAACAAATTCTGTGTATTCGCGGCCAAATGCGTTGTGCAACCGGCGTCATTTGCAGCACCCCGTTTAAATGGATTTTGCATGTAATCTATACTAATGTACTGTATGTAGTATAGATTTTTTTTTAGTATAGATTTTGTATGTATCTGTTCTAATCTATCTAATACTTAAATTCACATTTGGTGAGCACCATATGATCTTGCGGGTCACAGAATATTATATGATTGGCCGGATTTGGCCCCCAGGCCTTGAGTTTGCCACCCCATGCTCAATACCGTCCCTTCCGGCGGTGTATTTCCAAGGGGAAACTCCAGCGGCAGGCCTCCCTAATCTTCATCATCACCTCAGCGCGTCTCCTCCCCGACTCTGATCTCCACACGCACAAACTCGCATCACATCAGCTCATTAGCAGCCTTTACAGACACCTTCCCTGTCAGACTCGCACTCCTTTTTCCTGTTTTTAGATTCCTACACTTATAATGAGGTTACCCCACACGTTTTTTTTTTCCTCCTCTTCGAACTCGTTCAAGCATAAGCTCCGGCAAGACTCCGGCTCATTCTTTCTCGCTCAAGTTGCTTCTTATTTCTCACCTCTTTCTTCAGCACCTTTCTTTAGGATGCTTAAGAGGCCCGTGTGAAACTGGTCTTACTTCTTATTCAGATTTGGTGCTTTCCATTTTCTGGATTTAGTGATGAGTTTTTTGGCATTAAACAGCATGCGCAACCATTTGAATTCATAAAACTTCATTTAATCAATTGTTTTGAATCTGAAACTGCCCTCGCTTAGTTTTTGTTTATTATTATTATTATTATTATTATTATTATTATTATTATTATTATTATTATTATTATTATAGTTATTAATAATAATTTGCAACAGATGCTATTTTAAATTGATTGTTTTGTGTAGTTTAATTCAATTCATTTTAAATTCCTGCTTTTATTACTCCACAACAAGCCAAACTCCAATGCGTTTTAAATTACACAATAAAACTCATTTTTATCCCCAAATTATTTTCGAGGACTATTTTCAGTAGCATCTGTCTATCCGTTCCTCAATTTACTTCTGCTTTCTTTCATTCACTCCAAGCTCGTCTATCCTCAACAAAACCTCTTTTTTTCTCTCCTCCTCAACTTCTTCTTCTTCCCCTCCTGCTTTTCTTGAGCACCTGTGCCTCATTAACCTCTAAAAAGGCCGTATTTGACTTCCCGTTCGTCACTCGATTGCTGATCCTCAATCACGCCTCGCGTTTAATTCAGATACTCCAAGCAAATCTGTATCGGTTAAAAAAAACTGACAGCAGTTCGGCGGTTATAAATGGTTTACTGCACGACTGCTCCGGCGAATAATAAAGCCACACTTTTCCGGCTCTTTTCAGCGAGCTAATTAATTAGGCAACTCCTCGCAGGCTGTCGCACGAGTGCGCGCACACGGACTGTGCACAAGGCTGGTTCCACCGGCAATCCCTCAAGTACAAATACCATCTAATAAAGTGTTGTAGCCGTGGCCAGTAATGGAGTCATCAAACCGCCCTGTTTTATGGAGAAGCCCTGGCCTGTCTCCAGCGTCCATGTTTAAGTATCTCCAGTCAAAGACGATATTGGATGATACTGCTCTAAATTGGAAATATTTAGCTTTTATTTTGTATTTATACAGCTGAAGTCAAAATTATTATTAATTAATATTATTTTTTATATATATATTTGCCAAATGATGTTTAACAGAGAGTTAGATCACATTCTCCATGCTAGATAAACAATATCCTTGTCAGAAAATGTGTTTGTCTGAGACCACAAGACAGCAAAGCCGCCCAATGCCCAAACCTGTTAACCAGTATTCAACTGAATTAACAGTCTCCTATCAATATAGGAGTTGACTGAGAAAGCAAGAGAGGAGGAGAAGCAGGAGATGAAGTGATGCTGATATAGAAAGAGAAGATTTGAGTAATCTTAATTGTGTATGATTCAATGCTCAGACTTCATCTGACCAGGATGAATTCAACAAGTGTTATTATACCACAAGCAACAGCAATGGAAAATGACTGCTTCCCAACATTGTCCAGTGACTATACAGACCTTGAAATGGAGACATTCTCTTATCTTTTACTCTTGAAAACAAGTGTCGCTTGAAATCCACACAGTCATAAGATTATAAGAATATGAAAAAAAAGACATAATAATAAAGCAATAATTATAGGGGGAAAAAAGCAGAATAAAATGACAAATAATAATTAATAATCAACAAATCATTAATTAATGATTAGTTTACTTGAGTAAATGTGTGTAAATGTATATTCATTTAGTTTTTAAATTAATTTCAGTAATATTATTGACTAATATGAAAATGTTAATATGATTTATTTACAATACAGTTTGTGAAGCACTATTTTCTGTCTTTTAGTAGATTTATTAAATTAGAGACTTTATAAAGTGGCTCTAATTGGTTTCACATTGTTAACATTAAATAAAAAAGTTAAAAAGGTATTCTTTTCATTTCATATATTAAGTTTTTATTTACGGTGCATTTGGCATAAATCCATAGATTTTTTTGCAAAACTCAATAATATTAAAAAATGTCCACTGTTTGGCTCTACTAATCATCAATAAAACATCAAATATAATGATAATTATATCAATGACTAATGATCATGTGATTAAATAAAATAATTAAATAAAGAATACATTAATATAAACAAATGAAAATAAAACACAACACAAATGAATGGTTGTTTTCTTGAAACAACACACATAAGTTTGCTACAAGGATTCTCAGATCCTTAGTTAGATTCTTCAAGAGCAAGGAATTTTTCCACAGTATTTCCTATATTATTCTTTCTTCTGGAGAAAGTCTTATTTGTTTTATTTTGGCTATAATAAAAAGCAGGTTTTAATTGTTTTGTATAACAGTGGTTTGTTCTGTAGACAATCGAAATCAAATATTGCTTAAAGGGGATAATAATATTGACCTTAAAATGTTTTTAAAAATAAATAAATTAAAACTGTTTTCATTCTAGCCAAAATAAAACCAGGAAGACTTCCTCTAGAAGAATAAATATTACAGGGAATACAGTGAAAAATGTCTTGCTTTGCTAAAAATAATTTGGGAAATATTTTATATTAAATATTCTATAAACAAATATTTTTTAATTATTTTTTTAATTCCTTTATTATCAAGTGTTTTTGTCCTGTCACTTTTGTTCTGTTGCACTCTGGAAGCTTCTGTCACAAAAACAAATTCCTTGTTTGCATAAATTCTGATTATAATTATTAATATTATATTGATATTGATGCTGAAACAACATATTGTGCAACCCTACATTTTACCCTCTTCCGGATGATCAGGAGCATCTCTGGCCATCAATGTCGTATAAAACACATTACTAGTGGTGCTTAGGGTCACTGAAAGCGGTTGCAGATATTAAAGCCCACCGCTGTCGTCAAGTCGCTTCTATTAAGAGCAGCAAGCTGTTAATTCGACCATAACATGCCACGTCTGTCACGAAATCAATTTGAGCGTGAAACTGAAGCAGACTAACACCAGACCTCAGCTTCAGTGAACTCGCAGCTGCACTTCTTGTCCGAGACGCCACATGCCTATGGATTTTAATTTGCATGACGTACTTTAGATTGTCGAGCTGTAGCTCAAAGCAGCAGCAAGGGTTGTGGGTTCAACTATATATTTATATATGGAACATTCAATATCATTGTAGGTGCTGATTGTATAAAAAGTGTCTAAAAAAAATTATGTACAAAACAAAACAAAACAAAACAAAACAAAACAAAACAAAACAAAACAAAACAAAACAAAACAAAACAAAACAAAACAAAACAAAACAAAACAAAACAAAA
>CAIGQQ010006515.1:1847491-1879852 GCA_903798035.1 Danio albolineatus | reverse complement strand
TATATATATATATATATATATTTATAAACAATATTCTAGTTACCAAACATCTTTAGAATGAAAAAGATAATCCATTTAAATACAAGTGATATAATAAAATATATTCTAAATTTGATATTTTTTGTTTCTCTTGATTTTTTTTTTTTGAAAATATTTTTAATTTAATTATTTACAATAACATAAATTTAAGTGTCCAAATTGTATAAAAGTTATTTTGTTAGATTAGCTTTGACTTCAGTCCTGACTAATGTATATGCACAAATATACAAGTGTAAAACATCCTATAGAAAATTTCAAAGTGAGATCTGTGAGGGGTGTACTCATATAAGCTGAACCCTGTATATAATTTACGTGCAAACAGTTTGTTTTCTTTACTTTTAAAACAGTGATTAATCACACCATGTTGTAGAATTCATAGCAACCATTTGTGCGATTAATAACACCCTTAGTGTTATTAATCATGATATCACAAAAGTAAGCATACACCATTTGTCTTTGCACATTTATTTTATCATTTGCTACACCCAGGAAAGTAACCCATCAAACTGAGGGACGACTATCACAAAGCTTTTGTTTTCAAGCTAAATTTTCAAGCTAAAAAAGGACACACACTGCAAAAGAACTACATTATATCTTAAATAACAAAGGAAAATACATAACTGTACCTACATGAAAATAAAAAGACATCTTAGATTAAGAATATTTCAGAATCCACTATACTTTAAAACTGCTCACGAGTTGCATCATCTCTAATATAATCCGCCTGATTTTCTTAAAACGAGTGCAGTTTTTGGACTGATTGTTTAATAGATCATTGGACAGAAACTTTTCCCAAAATTGAACAGCTTCAAATGATTAGATGCTAAACAGAGACAGCGGGACATTGATGACTCCGCAGGACTTAAATTACGTTAATGCCTCAATTGTCTGTGCTTCAGTGATTTATTTATTTGCATTAAATTGTTTTACTAATTATTTTTGCCAAATAAAGGGGAAAAAAAGTATTGATCCCCAAACTTCTGAACACTATTATGCACATTTTATTAAAAAAAATCATTGACTTCTTTACTAACTGCTCTGAAATATGATGCATTAAGCACATAGGTTTCAAACTCGATTCCTGGAGGGCCGCAGCTCTGCAGTTTTGCTCCAACCCTATTCAAACACAGCTGATGCAACTATTCAAGGTGTTCAAGACTCTGTCGAACACTCGATTATTTGGATCAAATGTGTTCGAATAGGGTTGGAGCAAAACTGTGCAGAGCTGTGGCCCTCCAGGAATCGAGTTTGAGACCTATGATTTAGCATATAAAGGTTCAGTATGTAAGTTTGACACCCAGTGGTTGAACTGGGTATTGCATTCCTAATTCAAAACAGATGCAAGCGCAGGTTGCCAGATTGACGACACCAACAAAAGCATGCCTGACTATTGAGCCTAAAGGCTGACTTAAGTTGTGTTCTAAATAAAAGCAATAGCACACGATAGAAGAAAAATTGTCCATTTAAAAAAAAAAAAGGTCTTAACCAACTCCTGAAATTTATATTTTAGAAACGGCTTCTTATTTCTTGCAGCTGAACAACAGGATAAACTGACCATGATCACCTCAGGTACACCTCATGTGCTTTATTCAGTGTTAAATTCTAAAATTATGCGAGTTTAAATGTCATTTTACATGACATTTATTGCCATATACTGAAAGCAGCAGCAAAATAGTTCACCTCAGATCATGAAAATAAAATAAACCGTCTGAAACTGAACTTTAGAACTGTGACTCAGTGCAAGCCAACACATATCAGTGATTCAGCATGTACATTTATTAACATTAAAGAGGTTTAATATGTATTAATTTGATTATGAACCTTCCCATTTTGTTGGAGTGCAGTGAGTGCACTATTCTGTGCTTCTGAATGGCTGTTTAAATTTCTCTCGTGTTTCGTCTGGTGCAAACAGCCAAATTGTTTATCACAGCAAATCTTGTAACGCAACATACAATGTAACCTGCTCATCTAATGTTTACGTTTGTGATATTTTTATTATTTGAAAATCAAATGAAATACCCTGTTTTCCACCGAGACAACCTTGAGTGCTGAAATATAATTGGCAAAACTGTCATTGGGTGGGTTAAAGAGACCAAAACAAAGACAGACGTATAAAAATGATACATTTCGTTAAAAGAAATAAAAGTAAATAAACTATTTGAAAAGTAATAAAACAGAATGTTAAAAAATCTGAATGAATGAATCTAAAATAACTAAATATATTTTAAAATCAATTTTAATATAAACATTAACAATTGTAAAATATCAAATAAGTGAATATTTAAACATTTGTAATATAAATGCACTATTCTGTGCTTCTGAATGGCTGTGTTTAAATTTCTCTCGTGTTTCGTCTGGTGCAAACAGCCAAATTGTTTATTAAAGCAAATCTTGTCACGCAACATACAATATAACCTGCTCACCTAATGTTTACATTCATAATATTTTTATTATTTGCTAATTCATAACCACCTCATGTGGAACTCTGAATCTACGTCTCATTTCGGAGGGTCTTGCTGTCCACTGGAGGTCGCATTTTGATCGCTGTAAACCACAGGTCAATCAGGTCGCATTTCGATCGCAGACACGCACTTTGAACGCCTTTCTGACTAGAATAAATGAAATACCCTCATGTTTTCCACCGAGACAACCTGGAGTGCTGAAATATAATTGGCTAAACTGTCATTGAGCGGGTTAAAGAGACCAAAACAAAGACAGACGTATGAAAATGATACATTTTGTTAAAAGAAATAAAAGTAAATAAACTATTTGAAAAGTAATAAAATAGAATGTTAAAAAATCTGAGTGAATGAATCTAAAATAACTAAATATATTTTAAATTCAATTTTAATATAAACATCAACAATTGTAAAATATCAAACAAATAAATATTTAAATATTTGTAATATAAGTGCACTATTCTGTGCTTCTGAATGGCTGTGTTTAAATTTCTCTCGTGTTTCGTCTGGTGCAAACAGCTAAATTGCTTATAACATCAAATCTTGTCACGTAACATACAATGTAACCTGCTCACCTAATGTTTACGTTCGTAATATTTTTATTATTTGCTAATTCATAACCACCTCATGTGGAACTCTGAATCTACGTCTCATTTCGGAGGCTGTTGCTGTCCAGCAAAGGTCGCATTTGGATTGTGGTGGACCACAAGTCAATCAGGTCGCATTTCAATCGCAGACACGCACTTTGAAAGCCTTTCTGGCTAAGATCAAATGAAATACCCTGTTTTCCACCAAGACAACCCTGGGGTGCTGAAAAATAATTGGCTAAACTGTCATTGGGCGGGTTAAAGAGACCAAAACAAAGACAGACATTCCAGCACGTAACTCACATTTTCAAAGCAGAATATCTGACTTTAAACATTCTAGTTTATCTGAAAAACAATGTTACTTACAGATGTCTCTAGTTGAAAATGTCCGTTTTACTGCCGTTCTTGACGCTGCGGCGGCGGTATTTACATGCGACAACAGCTTTTGGCCGATGGGTGGCGCTATAACCCTAGATTTTCAGCTTTGCCTTTCCACAATAGGACGGTACTGTACTGTACCTTATGTGATATGGTGTGTTCAATTAAGTTATAATTTTGTTGGTTTTTTAGTATGTCTCTTAAATATCTGCAAACATATTACGCTATTTTTATGCTTTAGAAGGAATGCTTTAAGGAAATTGTGTAAATATTAGACAGTGTCCCCAAAATGTGTTTAATAGCAGTTTACTTACAACTTCCTTGAGAGCAATAAGTTCACTGTAAAACCATCCCACTGACTTGTTATGCGCATTTTCATGTAAGAGGATTCTGTAAATCTTCTGTTATCTGTGAGCGTACGGCCGTAGCTTTCCACATAATGTGCTTGTATTTTTAGATGGAAAACTTTGGCTTTTAATGCATGTATTAGAGTAACATTACTGTCAGTTTATCTGCTTGTCTCTTGCTGCACTTTAGCACATATGCTAGCTCACTCGCCGCTAATGTTCATGCTGCATTATGTATGGCGGTGTCTTGACATTTCAAGTAAATGGTATAAAAAAGCTTCACATGTTCTGAAAATAACATGAGTGCTTTTGCCTGTACAAAAAGGATATGACATGATGCCCAGGGATTTTGGGTGGTTTTTGTGGTGTGCTTTTTGCGGTTGGCTGGGCTTTAGTTGTTATCTAGTGTTTGCTCTTACTGAATTATAGTTTTTGGTTCTTCTGTATGTTTCAGGTAACCATTTTTTTTAGCAGGTCAGATAAAAAAGGAAAGTTGAAAACCTCTGCCTTTACAGAATAGGCATGGGCCGGTATTTATTCAGACGGTTTCACGGTATTGTGATTACTGCTCTGAAATATGTCCTGTTTAAATGTCTGGGTTAAAAAACAAACACTTTTTCCACTTTGAACACAATATGTGCTATTTTGAGAAACATTTCAAATATTTAACAGTAAACATGAATCATTGACTTCTGCTGTCTTCATTGGTCTCTAAAACACAGATTTCTTTACAATTTAAAACTGAATTTTTGGGTATCTTTTCTGCTGGAAAAGATACTGTTGTCCTAAAAAACAACAACAACAAAAATGTAATAAAAAATCGTACATATACCATGGGGAAGTATAGCAGAAAATTTTGGAGGTTTTAAAACCTTGACTTTTCCAAACAGCGGTATACCTTGAAAACGGTACATTATGTCCAAGGAATAAGGAAAGTACAAGGAAAAAACAAAACGCTGTAAAGTAAAATTTGTCAAATACTGTAGTAAAACAATTTTTAAAATTGTAAATATGTGCTATACAAAAATGATACATTTCATTAAATTAAATAAAATTAAACTATTTGGAAAGTAATAAAATAAAATGTAAAAAAAATATCTAAATCTAAATAAACAAATCTAAAATAACAAAATACATTTTAAAATCAGTTTTAATTTTTAAAAAATTGTCAAATAGTAAAACTAAAGTAATTAATAAAATATAAAAACGATACATTTCCATTAAAGAAATAAAAACAAATAAACTATTTGAAAAGTAACAAAACACAATGTTGAAATCTAAATAAATCAAGATAAAATAAATTATTAAATATATATCATTTCAATTATATTTTAAAATCATTTTTAATTTAAAAGATTATTCAAAAGTAAAACAGTAAAGAAATTATAAAATATATGATATATAAATGATACATTTTGTTAAAAGAAATAAAAGTAAATAAACTATTTGAAAAGTATTAAAATCTAAATCTAAATGAATGAATCTAAACTAACTAAATATATTTTTTAATCAATTTTAATATAAACATTAACAATAAAATATCATATAAAATATCAAACAAATAAATATTGAAATATTTGTAATATAATACACTTAAACGCCTGATCCTTAATAGCGGGAGTGAGAAATAGCAAGCTTTAAATGCATACAGTACTGTGCAAAGCCTTAGGCCTCCAGTCACATTTGTTGTTTAGTGAGAGTATAATAACAATATATATTAGTTTTCATTCGTTTTATTAAAGTACAACCAGTAAATACAGGTTCTAGTTGGATTTTTTGGGGTCTAATTGTTTGAGACACATGAAAGAAAGAGTCAGAAAAAGATGGAAGAATGAATGTCTTGTTTGATCTGCATTTCTGCCAGAGCTGTTGTCAATATTGCCTGAATTGATGGGATTGTGAATGCTGAAAAGTACAGAAAGATTTTAACTCGTCATGTGATTCCTACTAGAAAGCACCTTGTAATAGTTTTAGTTTTCAAAGAAAGAAAGAAAGAAACAAAGAAACAAAGAAAGAAAGAAAGGAAGGAGTTGGCATCTCTGATCTCTGAAGTCAAAGAAGAGCAATATGCGCAATATTTGCCATGAAAAATCCAACAAATTAAACGCGTTCCATTCAGCGTTGTCATTAAAAATATATGAGCGTACTGTTGTGCTAGCAGAATCCTCTGAGAGACATTCTGGAGGTAAATAATGAAAACACAGATGTAGCTTTGCCTTATTTTCACCATCTATGCTCCTCCGTCTCTGCTGCTCTGTGTTCTTGGATGGCTGAGCACCAGCTATTGCCTGCTTCTGGATATGCTCCGAATCACCTAATAACTCCAGCTATTCTCTTCAGGCTCCGTCTGCCGTATTTGTCAATGTCTTAACGGTCAATCTCGAGCGACCTGCGTGACCTCCGTCTCTGTCCACAGCTCTGCCGCCGCTCCTCCTATCTTTTTTTTCAGTAGATTTAAAGGTCTTAAAAATTGCAGCCTTGTTCGATGTATGACAAAACTTCTACTGAATTCGAGAAACAGGGCAGGGCTTAAAGGTGTCGTAAAATTACAATTAAATAAATTTGATGTGAGAGTTTCAGTCTGTTCGTTTTATAGATATCGATTAGCTAGTATGCCCCAAAACAAAAAATATAAAACTGCTATAAACATCCAAAGCTTGCAGTTTGTCACTTCCGTCACCTCATACTTCAGTTTATTATCAAATCTTCTGACCAATCAAATGCTCACTAGTATCTGACATGCCCCTCCCCCTTCAGGACACTTCACGTTTGCTTTTCATTTGATGTGCTTGAGCTCAACCAATCTCATTGGCAGAGCTGTGATAAAACAAAACGCTGTTGGCTGTTTTTTTAAAGGGGAGGAGCTACAATATGTCCCACCCTCTTATCGTTTTTCGGTTGTGATTACAGCAAACATCGAATAAAAAAAAAAAAATGCACATTTCAAACCACTTCATGAGACATTCAATGAGAAGCCCCTCCCACTTAAAAAAAAAAGCCAATAGGGCTATGTTTATATCACAGCTCTTCCAATTAGAGCCATTAGCTGGGTTTCCTTACTGATGTGAAGCGAATCTTGCAAAGTTTGCATAATTTTGAATGCGAATTAGGTGTGCTTCCATCAAGTTGTAAGAGTGACAAGAGAGGCCCAATCCCAATTCTACCCCTTAGGCCTTTCCCTTACCCCTAGTTTTGCGCGTTCACGTCAAGGGGTAGTGGTGTCCCTATTCTCTTTAGCTTGAAGGCGTAGGGCTAAGGGCAAGGGGTATACACCCCTTCGAACGAAGATTTTTCAGGACCACACTTAAAATGGAGGGGTAAGAAAATTTCCCAGAATGCACCTGCCACCTGGCAAAATAGCTGAACCCGGAAGTAAGGAGATCCACAAATTAGTATTTTTTGTCATTATTACGAATTTTTACGACAAACAAACATATGTTTTAATATATTCATAACCGCGTTTGTGTTTTACCCTTATGCTTTAAAAAAAAAACACAATTTTTTTTTAAAAAAATGTTCACGATCTATAATCCATAATCATAACTCATGTACAGCAGTCGCACAACATTCTGACACATGATGACACTCGAATACCCTGTCAGTTATGTCTAGTGGCTGAGAATGAGCTTTTAACAGTGTCTGCTATAATGTTAATGCTGTTTTCGTGTGTTTACATAGATATATATGACCACTGTGTAAATACACAGTATAGTTATGATGTTATTGCCACATTAGATCGTTATGATAACATAATAAATGCCTTCGTTGCTTTCCTGAAGATAAACACCAAAAAATAACACAACTGGAATAACTGCAGCAGTCGTGATCGTCTGATCTCATATAAAGCAAGAGATCGCAATGACATAAGATGACGTGTGCAGGTGTTGAAGTGCTGTCCCAACTCTTAAGGCCCGTGCACACCGAGACGTTTTTTGCTCGCGTTTTTGGTCGGCGTTTGACGCCTCGAGACTAAATAAAGGGCGCCAATCTGACTGTGCACACCAACGCGCAAAACGCCAGGCGTAAAAGCGTCATTTTTAAAGAAACGCCTCATGCTCGTTTTTTTGTTTTGACGCCTCGCGTCAAAACCTTCTACACCAATCAGATTCCCACTGTTGCTCACGTGTACGGAGCTGCTGAAGTTACAGTAAACACCCCATGGAGGCGCTCAAGCGCAAAACTGTCAATGCGAGCACAGATGCCCAGAGGAGATATTAACGTGGAGCTGCTTACTGCACTGGTGAACAATAATCATCTCTACAGCGCTAGAGCTGCTACTTGAACCATCCATGCTTTGCCGATCGACAACAACAAGCGTGTAAACTTTCTCTTTTCTTCTTCTGTGTAACAAGCAGGTGTCAGAAGCTTGGCGCCACCGTGTGCGCCATCTAACGTCAAGGAGTGATTTTGCATGCTCTCCTGCTCGACGCCAGAGAAAATCGCTTGGGCTTGAATGCTGAAAAACGTCACGAAAAACGCCGACGATAAACGCAAACGAAAAGCGCCCTGGTGTGTACGAGCCTTTAGGGTTAAGTTTTGAAGCCCTTCCCCTTAACCCTCGGTGGTAAGGGCCAAGGGGAAGGGGTAGGGGTACAAATATAGAATTGGGATTGGGCCTTACTGTAGCATTGGTAACCTAGTAATCAACAGTAATATATAGAGACAGCTGATTAGTCACTGGGGATGTGTAACGTTTGCTACATCACAGTTTATTTAGCAAATTCCATCTCCTATTAGAACTCTTTCAGTCCAAAAACCACCTGAAGCAAGAACAAGCGAGATTTTGATTCAAAATTGGTCATTTCCATCACTCGTTTCTCATCAGTATTTCAAAATGATGGAAACCCAGCTAGTGTGTTATTTCTGAAATTATCATCAGAAGTTCAAAAAGCCGTCAAACGATACGATATTATCAAACAGTTGGTTTATTTTCAAATATGAGACAGCTGCTTTAGGTTATTCTAGTTTCTCTGTTTCTCTCACTGTTTCATTTACATAAATTACAGAAATCATGACTCTCTGGGTCAAAAAATTAATAAAGAATTAAGATGTGTATATTTTAACAGCACAACAATAAAAAAAAATGCCACAAATTTTGTGAAAGCTCACCACATAATTAATCATTTTAGTTGCAAAAAATCTTATTTTTTCTGGAGGAACTGATTAATACTCATTGCACTGTGTGTGATGAACTTTTAGGATATGAATACAAATATTTCATACATTTACAGCAAATCTGATTTATGTCTATTTCTGTTTCAGTTATTGTCTGTTTCTCCACTTTAAAATGATATCAAGTGGGTCTGAGACGGCTGATTGTAACAACTAATAAATGTTCAAATCAACACTATCTCCTACCATTTATAATTCTACTAAATATGCTCAGAACTCAGTTACATGTAAATAAGTGAACAATCTCAGCCATGAGATTGGAGGCGGGACCATTCAGATACTAGAAAGTATTTGATTGGTCAGAAATTCTGATGGAAAGCTACATGTGCTAAATGATGTTATGAATTGCTGATCCTTAATGGCAGGGATAAGAAATAGCAAGTTTTGAATGCATACAGTACTATGCAAAAGTACTAGTCCCCCAGTTACATGTGTTGTTTTAGTGAGTGTATTATGACAATATATATTCCTTTTCATTTTCTTTATTAAAGCACAACCAGAAAATACAGGTTCTAGTTGGATTTTTTGGGGGTTTAATTGTTTGAGACACATGAAAGAAAGAGTTAGAAAAAGATGCAAGAACGAACGACTATAACTGGAGTGTCTGTCTTTATTTTGATCTGCATTTCTACCAGAGCTGCTGTCAATATTGTCTATTATTGTGAATGCTGAAATGTACAGACAGGTTTAATTCGTCAAGTGATTCCTACTAGAAAGACCCTAATTTGTAATCATTTTAGTTTTCAGCCTGATAATGATCCCAAACACGCTGTTAATGTAATATAATGATGAAACAAAGACAGTCATGGAATGGCCTACACAGAGTCCAGACCTGAATATTATATAGAGTTTGCCCAAACTTTTTCTTATAAAGGGCCAAAAACCAAAGTTGATTGAGGGCTGTGGGCCAAAGTAAAATATACTAAACTGTTTTACATTACATTTGTCATAGGCAATTTATTTGATAATATTAAAAAATAACAAGAAAACGTTGCTTTAAAACATATTAAGTAATGATGCAGTATAATATTTTGACATTTTATAAGAACTTATAGTAAAGGCATACAGTAAACAATGCCATTTATAACACAATGGAGTTCAATGCTGAATACACTAGTCAAGCTGCTCCTGCACAGCAAAATCCTCCGAGTAACATTTACTCAGTTCAGAGTGTATTTGGTCCCTGTCTAAATTGAGTAAAAGTTACTCAGCAGCAGAGTTAAAGTTATTGAGATAATGAAAGGATTCATTAAGTGATGACGAACATGCTGTTAATAAGCATAAACAGAAGGTAAACACAAAACTACAACTGACTTCAAGCAACAGCAGCAGATTCACTTATCACTAAAAGTGGTGGTGTTTTTTATTGTAGTGGTAAAAAATTACTTAATTAGCTAATTCTCATTAATATCACTATTTGGAATGTTGTAAAGTGTGGCAGAAATAAGGACAAACTGGTTGGTAATAAGTAAAGCTGCTGTTTGTGAAGTTGCTTAAGGATCCTCTGCTGAGATTGTGAGAGATTAAATGTGTGTTATTTATATAAGGCTGTTACTGAAGGTAAGTGTAGTTTTGTGTTTCTCTTCTGATTTTGCTTATTAACAGCAGGTGTTCATCATCTGTGCTCAATCATCCTTAATGAATCCTTTCATTGTCTTGTTAACTTTAACTCTGCTGCTGAGTAACTTTTACTCAATTTAGAGAGGGACCAAATACACTCTGAACTGAGTCAATTTTACTCGGATGATTTTGCTGTATGCCTTTGCCCTGATTTGCTCACCAATGTCTTGTGCATTGCCATCTCTCTGTCAGTGTTTACATTTTAAAAGTCTGATTCCTTTGCAACATTTAATTGAAACTATCATTTTTTTGTAGTTCCTCAATTAAACATAGAAACTAAAGATTATGTTAAATTTGAAATTATGGATCTCTGTCAAAGGCATTTGCCCCAACCAACTCCCCATTATTCTCCCTCTCTTTCCAGATGGGATGGTGGGCCAAACCAAAAGGTATTCATGGGCCAACTTTGGCCAGAGGGCCCTACTTTGGGCACCTCTATTTTAGATAGATAGATTTGTGCAAAACTCCTGGTTCCCAAAGCAGGTGTTGGCCTAAGACTTTTGAACAGTACTGTATATTTTCAGTATACGGATTTGTCACTTTTTTGATATTGATACGAACACCCCTAGAAACTTTTGATTTCAGGAGGATTTCAAAACATCAGGCCAGATGGAGAGAGAGAAAACAGACAGAGACTGAACGAATGTTGGAGGAAGTGAATTAGAGATGATTAAAAAGAAACACGTGCGCGACGGAAAGGCGAGAGCGCGAGCGTTTAAGATAGACGCGAGGGTAACAGAATGCAAATTTCGCAACATCTGTCCGCTTTGTGTCTGTAGCTGGAGGGGAAGTCTTATCAGTAGATGATTGTTAGCATGTGCGTCAACTTGGAAGGAGTCTGGGCGGGCAGCTGCTAATGGCTGGAAGTTTGAATGGCTGCTGAATTGAAATGTCAGCGGGGCCTCTAAGGAAGACGTATCAGGCCTGACCATCTGAAAGCATAGCATACGTGCAGACACACGGCTCACTGGAGGGGAAGGTTAAGTCACCATCTTTCAAATCCATAGTGTCTGTTCCCTTTTCTCAGATGATTGCGCCCAAGCCACAAGCCCAGTTGCCCTTTAAACACTGCTAAACACACAAACACACACACTTCCGCTCACACACACACACACCCTGTTTTGTGATGGAGACTAATTTGGTAACATTTGTGTTTTGCAGAAGAGGTCGTTCCAGGTGGGAATACAGTGGTCCCTTGCTGTAACGCAGTTCACCTTTCGCGGCCTAGCAGTTTCGCAAATTTTTTTAGTGCAATTTGACATGTTTTTGTGTGTGTTCGCAGTCCTGATTAGCACATTGTGTTCTGCATCCTGATTGGCTGTAGACCATTGTCAATCAATCCCCTCCATACCATGTCTCCAGTACAGTACAGAACGCGTTCAGCTTGCCAAATTTACATAAATCTTCAATCGCTAGCAGTGTGACTCTGAAGAGATGTAAGCTAGTTGACATACTTCTTTGCTATCTCAAGTTTCTCAAGGATATTTCCAGCCTGATGTCACGTGAAAACGTAAGCATTTTGCATTTTGTCAGTTTGGTGGCTATTTCGAGTTCAGTCATGCGAAAATGTACGAATTTAAAAAGGAGGAGTGGCACCAAACCCCGCCCCAAATCCTAACCATCATTGGGTGATGAGTAAATCGTACTAACTGTACAAATTATATCATACGAATTCTTACAAATTAGCCACTAAATCAAAAAGTTCTGAGTTGCCGTGAGATTGCGTTGGATATTTCACATTAAATACAGAAAAACAGCAATTATTTTTAAATTTCAGTCAGCTACTACAAATGACTAAACCCAATTATTTAAATACAAAACATTTGGTGTAAACTATAAAGAAAAATCAATAATAAACGCATTAAATGACTTGTGTAAATGTAAACATATTAAAATATTACTATAAATAACACATTATTACAATTTTATATGATAAATTGCAAACAAACACCTCTCTGATCGCTCTGAGATTTTTACATTAAAAGAAATCATAATTTGGAAGTAATTGACTATTTTCTGTGCTTTTTTTTGACCCCCGCATCTGACCACACATTTTGAATGGACTTGACCGGTTGAAGACTCCACCCAGTCCAGAAGTAAACACTCACTGCCCTGATTGGCTTAAAGTTTTGCAAGGCTAAACAAGCAATGATGCACAAGTGTGCGTAAATCTTCAGAATTTTATTGCACTATATTGGACCTCCATGTCTGACCACTCGTTTTGAATGGATTTGATCGGTTGAAGACTCCACCCACTCCAGAAGTAAACACCCACTGCCCTGAGTGGCCTAAAGTTTTACATATTAACAAGGCTAAACAGGCAGTGAAGCACAAGTGGGCGTAAACCTTCAGTATTTTATTGCACTTTATTGGACCCCCATGTCTGACCACTCGTTTTGAATGGATTTGACCGGTTGAAGACTCCACCCACTCCAGAAGTAAACACTCACTACCCTGATTGGCTTAAAGTTTTGCAAGGCTAAACAGGCAGTGAAGCACAAGTGTGCGTAAACCTTTAGTATTTTATTGCACTTTATTGGACCCCCATGTCTGACCACTCATTCTGAATGGATTTGGCCGGTTGAAGACTCCACCCACTCCAGAAGTAAACACCCACTACCCTGATTAGTGTACAGTTTTGCATATTAACACGGCTTAACAGGCAGTGAAGCAGAAGTGGGCGTAAAGCTTCTGTGGAGGCGGAGCTTACACACCCTATTACATCACAGCGTAGAGCATTACAAAACCTGTTGTTTTATCAGACTGCCCTCAATATAAGCTGATTTTAGAGTAACAACAAAGTTTTACACTCCAAAAATTACAATACGTTTTTATGGCACTATGAGCTTTCTTATGTTAAAAGATCAGGGGAATTTTGGTTTCTCAGTTAATGACCGCTTTAAGCATAATCACATTGTGTTTTAAGATGATTTTAACTATCCAGCTGTGCTGTGAAGCATATTCGATGACACTATTCAATAACCTGTCTTATTTTAATACATTCAACCTGGCAACTATGACTTAAACGCTCATGATTAATCAATTAATACATCAAGCAATCAATCAATCATTCATGCAATCCCTCAGTGCCCAAAATGTTTGCATTAAAATGCAATTCATACAGTTTTGTCATTTAAATCAAACTATATTAGACGTCAGTGAAAACACAAGCTGGCTCAAGAAGTGTTTCTGCACCAGCTCCGAAACAAAAAGATCATCAGCATTTTGATGGAAAACACAAACAGGGTCATTCTCCGTCATCCATCATACTCAGGGCGAAAAGCCCTCAAACACATGGCTGAGAGCTTGTGTGAAATACTTAACATGTGCGGCTCTATTAGCAACTAGCTAATGCCATCAGCCAGCTCACCATATGCACATTATGAGATTTGTACTCAGTAATGGAAATGTAAGTCCAATCCCAAACGCCCCAATCACATTTTATATTCACACTGGTTAGACTGAACAGGAAATGAAACTGACACAGTCTCAATGTCACCACTAATGAGATTTTTTATACAGAAAAACTGCAGAAACTCACCAAGATGCGGAGCTCTTACACATTTAAGTGTCCACGATAAAAGGTTTACTGACAGAAATTCCTAGATGAACCCAAGATTGATGTTTAAAAGGAATTCATACTGAGACGTATTATGTTATTTCCCATTCGTTTGGGAAATCACTCAAAGCATTATCTCATTATGAGCGTCTCGCATTACGCTCTGCTATAAACACAGCGAAACCTCAAACATCTGATTTGACATTCATGAGCTTGTTGTAACAGCTACAGAATGTATTAGGTGGTAAAATTGGTCCAGCGTCATCTGCTATTACCATCGTGTTTGCAGTTACTGCGTGTAACACATTAGGCGTAAGCAAAAGCGATTTTTAAAAACAAGGCAGAAAGGGCCTGAAAAAATGCTGACTTCTGCCCCTGCGCTGAGGGAAACAAACGGCCTGCCAAGTTCACCAGTAAAGACTTAATAAAGTTACACCACAGAGACAACAGGCTCTTTTCCTCTCTCGCAAAAATGGCTAAGAGAGAATAACATAAAAATGTGACAGTCAAGCAAACCGACAGACAGTGAATTAACCCACTAGACAGACAGATCTGACACTGAAAAAACCTGCCAGACAAGAAAAAGCCCATTACACAGACAGACAATACCGCAAATTAGCCAACTACCGAGACTTGATGGGGGTATTCAAACTTTGTGACAATACTGATCCACAAACATCAGCATGATCTCCTTGCAACATGACATAAATAACTGCTGTTGTTATGTATACTGTTGATGTTATGTTTGTATATTACTGTCAATTTTATGTAAAAAGATAATTGGGGGGGGGGGATAAAGAAAAACTTAGCAGTATAAACAGACATGTGTACATCTACAATGTATTTTATGAATTGTTTGGTCTGGAATTTGAAACATAATCTTCTAACACATACCATATGTCTATTTTACGTCTAATAGATGTTTTGTAGATGAACAACTGCTCAAACAAATATGTTTTCCAGATGTAAATACACAGACATCAAATAAACGTCTCTGCAATGTACATGTGCTATCATCTGCAAATCAAACGATAGATTTATAGTATGACAAACAGACAGACAGAATTTAAAAAACTGAAATAAGTTCTGGGCCAAAATGAAATCTGAGATTTCTGGGTGAACTTGGCCAAAAACTAAATCCAAAACAAAAAATGCTTTGTAAAAGCAGTTCATTGTAGTATTAAAGGACGACAAAAGTAATTTTGTAAGACTTTAATTATTCATTTTTAAATTGTGTTTTAAATAAAAACACAAGACAATAAAATTACCACATTTTATTGACAGTAAACTCACCAATTTAGGATTTACAAGCTGAATGAAATGTACTACATGAAAAACAAAGTCCACACCGATGAGACATTTTTAAGTAAGTATGTGCGGTATATGCTCCACATAGTGGAACATTGAGCTATTTGAACTTTAACCTCGGTGCACGTGCATGCAAGTGAATGATGCAGTTGATCACTCTGATCTTGCACTTTGATCTGCCATTGAAATTAATAAGTCTCATAGCGCAGCGCTTTCCGTGTTCAGTGTGGAAGTCACTTCACACTGTACAATGTTTCCAGCTGGAATCAAAAACAATGACGCCAGAGACAGCGCAGCCAAGCATAGATTTTTCTGCTCACACATTTGTCTGTTTTTTTATTATTTCGTCAGAAAACTGACATTTTTGGCTAACAATTTTCGGCAACAGGAAACTCTGTGCATTCCTACAGACACTATGCCAGATTGACAGATATAAAAGCACGTCATGGTTTTGCCAAGTACAATGCGATACTGGATTAACATCTATGTTGATCCTAAAAACATCATTTTTGTTCGAAAAGATGATTCACACCTATTCCCTACCCCAAACCTAACCAGAACTGTAAAGTATTATCAAAATTATAGGGGAGTAATAGTTGGACACCAATCATGTAGAAGTGCAAAATAACAAATTACCCAAAACTAGGGTTGAGCAATGACGACCAAACTGGCATCGTACGATGTCTAATGTAACAGCATTGTCATCATAGGTGGTGGTGAATTAATTATTTATGAATAATTAATGAATTATTATTATTATATTTTACCCATAACCAAATCATAAATAAATAAAGATAAGTTACACACAAATTACCACCAGTTAATCAGTTTTTCCGTGGGACTCTCGCATGAATAGGTGTCGTTATAGTGTCGTTATAATGGCATCGACAAACTTGGTTTGCAAAAAGGTGCACAACCAACAGGAACCAACCAACATTATCTGAGGTGTTCAGTAAAATTACTAAGTACAAGTGTGAAAGCGAAAGATTGAAGCAGTGTAATGACGCTGTGACAAATTACCTGATAGATTCAAAAGACAGAAGAGTCGTTAGATAGAGCAGAGATTAATTAAATATCACGTCTAACACCTATGGTGAGACACGATATAGCTGTACATCCTTGATAAACAGTCTGACGTGCACTGCTCTCTGGGGTTTTGTGCTTAAAGCAACTATTGAGCTTGAGCTCAAACAAGCGCATGACAGTGCGTGTCTTTGTGTGTGGTCAAGTGATGTGCGTTTTCAGCGGTAATGTGTGGATAGAGGGCGGTTCAGAAATGCTAGATGAAACGCCAGTGTGGATGTGGATCGTTTTCGTTCTAAAATGCCATTTTAAAACTAAAACATATTAGTGTAAACGGGGTCTAAGTGTGTAATTTTTGTGAGCGCGTTTGCAACAGGGGCGGGGTAGAGGATCAGCGATGCAGGCTCAGCATTATGACATCAATCGGCCATCGGCGATGGCATCGTCTATCGACCCAACCCTACCCTAAACCTAACATAAACTGTAAACATATCCCTTAATTTTGATTGGCTGACTGGAATGTTGTTCCAGAATCAACATCGATGTTAATCCAGGAACATGTCCTACTTGGTGAAATCAGGTTGGCGCAGAACAACAGCAAGACTACAGAACGACAGACAGAACAACAAAACAATAAACAGAATGGAGGACCGAAATCAAACAGAACAACAGATAACGTCAGATAATCAATCAATCGACACAACAACGAATCCATAAATAAATAGAGAGAATGACAGAAGTATGAAACCACAGAACCATAGACGGATAGATATATACAGTCAATATGGCATGTGTTTCAGGCTGTTAGTCAGTGCAGCAGGAGATTGATGGTGAAGTGAGTAACCTGTCAGAGATCTCAGCGGGAGCGGGATTGAGACATTTGGTAAAGGCCAGTTCCACCGCAATATTGGAACCAGCGCACACAGCACGAACGCACACACAAACACCGACACGCTTCGTGAAGCTGACTGATTGCGCTTACATGCACACAAATTACCAGTTAATTAGTCAAAAAGAGGCAGAGAGCAGTCCATACACCCACCAACGCTAAAAGTACTGTGAAAGATTAGCTAAATAACAGACAACTTCAATGCTAACTGGCATAATGCACAGGCACGCAGCGCTTGGCAGTACGCCTGTTGAGAGTGCGAGTGCAGTATTTATTCGTCAAACTAATGATACCGGTTGTGTATACCTGCTTTACTGGTCCGTCTACTCATTCTTACATCATCTCGATTCTGACTAAACACCCACTAGTGGCAAAAACAGACACGTGTGCGCACACACACACACACACAAGCGCACGCACAAATATACAAATGAAAAGATGGCGGATAGCACCTCGGGGGAGAGAAGAAAGGCACTGAGAAGAGCTTCTGAGAGAACGTAAGAGAATAGAGAGAATAAACATGTCTGGCGCTGACAGTTTTTCAATGATATCTGCTGAGCCAGGCACAAGCTAGCGAGCGCCTCGGAATGACAGATTAGGAGTGTATATCCGGAACAGAAGGAGGGGGGGAAAGATAGAGAGCTCTGTTATCGTGCACTATAATCATTTATAATATTTACATAGTTTGGTAATAAAATGAGGAGAATCTGTCACACTAACTAGACAGTCGGGACAGAGAGGAAAGTGCGTGTCTGTCTGTTGTTGAGACGTGCAGAACTGTGTTTTTTTAAATATATATATATGTAATTGAGTGGCTGTGCCTACGGAAATGATGCACAATTACGCTGATTTGGGATCATCTGCGATCAGGCGCCTGTAAAAGGATGCATTCTTGAGTTTTAAAAGAGCTAAATGAGAGACTAAATGAAAGGGAGAAGTTTTAAAAAGAGCTTCAGAATGTGAACGGGGTTTCTTTTTCAAGTCCCACTTAATTAAACACAGGAACTAGAAAAATCGTTTGATTTTTGGAGCGAGTCTGAGGTTTTCGAAATGCATCCGTGTTGTCTCTCGAATGGATTCTGGGATTATTTTAGGTAGACAGTAGATGGCGCTCTAGGCTAGGGCCGTGCAATATGGACAAAATCATATTAAGATTTTTTTTAAACGAATATTGCGTTTGCGATTTTATTTGCGATTTTGGCAACTGTTTTTGCTTTTTCAAACACAAAAAGTGCATAACAAAACATTTCACAATGAAATAACATAGTATTAAGTTTAATAAATAAAACTGTAGTAAAATTGTCTTTAAACAGACAACATCAAATAAATTAAGATTTACTAACCTCAACTCTAGATAAAAACATACTGTACACAGTCGCACTAACTGCTTGATAAACAAAACTGTAATGGATTGTCTTTAAAACAGACAAGATGAAAGAAAAAATTAACTAACCTCAATTCCAGTCATAACAATAAATAAAAACTAACGTAAATCAAAACCACCTATTCGGTTCTCCCGCTCAACTTCGTTGTGCGCGGAGTGAGCTCTGACTGGTAAAATCTGTTTCTCTTACTCAGCTTAGCTGTAATTTCCTGGTGTGCTGCATCAGCTCTGATTGATTAACGTATTAAAATCATGCGCACAAGAACGTATTCTGAATAAAAATGTAAATAAATCAATAGATAGAATTGCAGCCTTACACGGTTTAGAAATTGCATGTGCTTAAATCACGATTTTTTTGTGATTGCGATTAATTGCGCAGTCCTACTCTAAGCTAGTTAGTTTAACCGTACAGTTGAATCAAAGTCCCTTTAAGGCAAGTCATTCCACTTGGTGGCCATCCTTGAAACTCATCTCGGGCTGTACATTCTGTCTGAATGTGGAAACATGAAATTCTACAAAATTTTTTGCTAAGCTTACGATTACATTACACATTAAGAAGCACCAATGAAATTAAACAACAACTTCCTCTTTAGTGTCTCTATATGTTCGGTAACACTTTATTTTGATGGTCGATTTGAGTGTTAGTAGACTGTCAGCTTAATATCTGTTGATACTGACATTCAGCTGACTATAGGAAACTTTGCAAGTACATGTCAACTTACAGTAACCCTACCCCTAACCCCAACCAAACAGTCTACTTATAATCTAATGAGAATTAGCTGCAATATAACTTAAATTCATCAGACGGACCATCAAAATAAAGTGTGACCAAATGTTTGAATCACACAAAATCTGCAGAAATGCACGTCTGGTTTGAGCCCCTCCACGGAGAATCTTCAGTCTATATACATCACTGATTGAGTACTAGTTTGAGTACTGATCACTGACTAGTACTCCTGTAGTAAAAGGTGGGGCTTCATTCGGCATATTGACCGGTACTCTTTTTTCCATTCATAGCTAAGTGAGTGACACGTCTTGTGTATTATATAGTCTTTGGTTACATGGTAATGAGAAAGAGCTGTTATGCTGTTATAAGAAAATATTTATGAGAAAGAGTCATGCAAGTTGGCTTTTATGTCATGAGAGCTTGCTATGAACATTGTTGTAATGCGCTTAAACTTTTCACAAATGTATTAATGGTTATATTAGGTTCAAGTGAAATTTGAAAGGAATTGGATGTAAAACTGGTAAAAACTGCACTGAAAGAGTGAATAGCGATGCTTATAGCAATGCAGAATTGATTTCTCAAATGATTTTTGCAACACCTCATGTTGCAAAACCAAGCAGGAACCAAACAAGTAAAAAAAAATCTAATCAAACAAAAAAGACATTAATATGTTACCAAATTGATAAATTAAATTGACATTTAATATTTCTCATTTAATATCAAACTGTTAAATCTACGAGTGCTTAATATATTATAAAAAATTGCAATTTAGTATGTTTTAATTGAACTTAAAAATAATAATGAAACCATTTTAAAGGTTTTGTTTCACAGATTTTGCAGATCTTTTCTCACGTTGTCTAAAAAAATATCATCAATCAATCATTCACTCATTTTCTTGTCGGCTTAGCCCCTTTATTAATACTGGGTCGACACAGCGGAATGAACCGCCAACTTATCCAGCATATGTTTTACCCAGCGGATGCCTTTCCAGCTGCAACCCATCACTGGGAAAGATCCATACACACTTATTCACACACATACACTATAGGGCAAATTTAGCTTACCCAATTCACCTATAGCACATGTCTTTGGACTTGTGGGGGAAACCGAAGCACCCAGAGGAAACCCACGTCAACAAGAGGAGGACATGCAAACTCCACGTAGAAATGCCAACTGACCCAGCCGAGGCTCAAACTAGTGACCTTCTTGCTGTGAGGCGATTGTGCTACCCACTGCGCCACCGTGAGGCCATAAATCAATCAATCAATAAATAAATACGTTACCAAATTCTTTTATTCATTTATTTTCCTTCAGCTTAGTCCCTTATTTATCAGGGTTTTCTTCTCCAGGAGAAAAAAGGGCATGTGCTAAGAGACAGCAAATATAAAGCAGACACTCCCCATCCGCCATCCACAATAACTGAACTGCTGGAGCTCTGGCAGGGACCTGATGGAATCTAATGACTGAATGACTGTTCTGTTTATGAATTACAAGTCCCAGAAATGTACAGTTTGTGTTGATATCAATCTTTGTGTTTTGTTGACATGTGATGCAAATATTTACAGCTTGAATCAAAATGATATCTGGTTTGTGCTGCTTTTCTGTTGAGATCAAAGTGTAAGCTGCTGTTGTCTCCACGCGTCACGTAACTGAAAACTATCAATTGCTTTCAGCAAAGGTCAGAAACCAAATATCTGACAATCAGCTCTTCCTCAGCACTTGTAAACAATGAGATATGAACAGTAACAATGATATTGGTTTTACCGGTGTTAACTCAGGTCAGAGTCCTCATTCTTTGCAAGTGAATACTAAGGGCCCTATTAAACACTGGCGCAATAAAGCTCAAGACATGTATGACGCGATTTGTTGCTATTTTTAGACCAGCGCAGCTGTAATTTTCACATTTTGCACCATGTTGTTTAAACAGCAAATCCATTTGCACCAATTTGTGAACTCATGGGTGTTCTGGTCTATAAAGGAGCTGTGTTAAGGCACATTGCGTTACTATTGTGAGGAACTGAAATAGACCGTGCCATTGACCAACTAAAAGCGGCTCTAAAGTCAGTGCAGAGCTTGCTTAATACACACAGGATGTACAGCAGTACACAAATATCTTTACATATGAAAAATTAAAGGATTAAAATGTTACAAAATTATTATTTTTTACATAAATATAAAAACCACTGCCTCCATGCCGCCTTCATCTCGGGGGCTTTTTTCAGTTTATTCATGACAATTTGTTAAATGTTATTATTATTAGCAGTATTATTTATTATATGCATATTTATATATTTTTTAATAAAAACAAGTTCAGATTTGTCCTCCTGTCAGGTTTTGGAGACGTCTATATCACCATATGGGGCATAAGAATAGGATGCGTGTACGGATATAAAGTTTTTTGACCACACTTTATTATTATTATTGTTCATTTATTCTGGAAATTAGAACTGAATTTAGAAATAGTTTTGAAACGAATCTTTGAGCTTAACAAACAAAATTAAATATGTAGGCTGATGGATGTCTTCAGTGGAGTGAGTTTCCACAGTTTCCTTACTCCATGAAAGTAAAGGAGTAAAGAGTAAAAGTAAAGAGAAAGTAAAGAGGCTGAATGGAGGAGGCTCGTTCTTTATCCTTGCACTGCAGATGGTCTGTTTAACTGTTTTCTCACTAGTGAAGTGTTCAGTTTATCCACTTACAAAGTCTGCCATGTCAAATGCTCCATTCCGCGACACAACTGACTCCTAAAAGGAATGGTAGATGAGACTCTGATTGGTTTAATGCACGTTATGCTTAAAACACACCCATAACTCATTAAGAGAATAAGCACAATCCTGTTAGACCATGCGTCAAAATAGCAAAAGTGGATTCAGATACTCCTTTAACGCTTTTGTGCCATGCGCTTTAGATTAACGCCAAGGTGGTTAAAATAGAGCCCTAAGTGTTTTTGCTTCAACAGAACAGAAAAAAGCATGTGCTTTACATACTGTCAACTAGCTACAATTACAGTGTTTGAGTGTCAAAGAGTTCACGGTCAGCCACTATGCGAAGGATTGTGTGGATTTAGAGTTTTATATCAAATACCATGCAGAACCATTTATCCCACACTTTAATATCTGAAACATTTACATTCAAAAACAGGTAATATTCAACAAATGGCTCACTTCAATCCTCAATCCAAACGCTTTTCTTTATCTCTTCATCAACGGAGTAAAAAAAAATATGCAACTGAACAGTTTATCCTTGAGTAACCGCTAACCTTTTGACTGAACTGTCAATTTAATGTGGTAATTTAATGTGATTAATCATTCAAATTTGCAATGAAATATTTAGGCAATTAAGGCAATTAAAATGATGGCCTCGGGACGCATTTTTATCTCGACAGAGTCTCTTAAAAAAACTCTTGTCACAACAGCAGAGATGCCAATCTGCATGCGTAGATCAACAATTAATTAAAACGTCAAAGAACGTGCCCTTAAATTATTTTCTCGACAAACACGCGTTGCAATTAATAACGCATTATGCATCGTATCACGTAAACCGATCGCAATTTTTTAAATCGATTTCCAGCCCTAATCCTGACCCGGCCCTACTTTGTATTCCTGCTGTCAAACTTTAATTATGCCTGAGAGTGAGAGGAGGAGTGGGGAAATGGATAAGGAGAATAAAAAGAGATGATTGAGGTGACAAGGGAGGAAGAAAGGCAGACGAGAGGGAGGGAGAGCCGAGTCGGTCTGTCAGACATCAGGGGACGGGATCTTCGCTTGGGCTGAAGGAGGTCATTGACAAAGATAAGAACTAAAATAGACACACAGTCTTGACCTTCTCAATATACTCACACAAGAGAGCCAAACAAGAAAGGGACTGAGAGGCTTCATTTCCAGGAGGATTTTTTTATGTGTGTGCGTGTGTTTAACGGTATATGAAAGAAGTAAGGAGTTAGCGAGGAAGCTAGGACGAGAAAAACAAAACAAGAGCGAGAGACTGGAGATACAGAGTGGAAGACAGGGGGCAGGAAGCCAATTTAGCTTTCACAAGTAATCATTCCGCTAAGCCCTTTTACAGCGCAAGAACAGAGATATGTTTTTTTTTATGCCTGACAGGGCCATTTTTGTTTTTTTTTATCCAAGCTGATGCATTAAAACCCTTCCATTGTTCTGAATCTCAGCAGAGAAAACACTTTAAATCGAAACCAATTCGAGAGCGAACGCGGCAATGAAATGCCATCAAGGCGAAGGAAAGCGTTTGATAAGAGGAGCGTCTGCGGAGCAGTTGTTAAAGGGTCGAACGCTGTTTCTATAACAGAGACTCTGGAATCCTTGGCCCAGGTGACTTGAACCCAATGACTTGTCTTTTTTAGCGTGGGGTGTTAGAAAGAGCTGTATTCTGTATGCAGTACTATACAGTATGAATCACAAGTATTAGTGCAGTGGTTCTCAAGCTGTGGTACGCAGGCTTTCTTCAAGTGGTACGCAGAGGAATCACTGAATAATTAAATTTTAAAAATGAACACACTTTTGAGGCATACAATAACACAGATGTGATCAGTAAATTGATCTCAATGGGCTAAACCTTTTATCTTATTTTCAATTTTTTATTGTTTGTTACGTATTCTATCATTTGAAGCTAATTTGTAACGGTTGTTTGGGGCGTATCCCGTGTTTTTATATCCCAATGTTGACAGGTATAGTTTATTCACTTGCTTTTAAAATACAAGTTAATGTTTAGATTTTAAAGACATACAAATAAATCATATACATGCAACATATACTGTATTTCAAAAAGAGCTTATATATGACTATGATGACATATAGACTATATTTATAAGGTTCAAGGAACTTGTTGAATAGGCTACTTTATGATTATACTTTATCTTATTCTTTTTAAGAACATTGCCATATTTTTATTAACTTTAAAGGCACATTTGAATTTAAACATGTTTTATATGTTTTGTTTTTTACCTGTAAGCACAGTACAGTGTTAATGTTTGAAATATTTATAATGTTAAAGTGGCTGATGATAATAAATATTCATAATAAGAAGAATTAATCTGCCACATTTTTGAACTGTGCAGAGCTGTAGCTCTTCATTTCAATACCGGTCATTATGGTGGTACTTGGAGAGACCTTTTTTTCTGAGGTGGTACTTGGTGTAAAAAGTTTGAGAACCACTGTATTAGTGCATTTTAAAAGTAAAAGGTTTGCAACAAACAATTCATTTAATAATTTAATGTTTATTAAAACTGGGACGGGGTGGGGGGAGCTGGGGGGCTCAATTCCAATATGAATTGTGGTTCCATATTCTAGCTTTCTCATCGATTCACAAATCTGATCACAATTTCGATTTGATTTGAGATTTAATTTTGTAGCTTCAGCTCAATAATCTGAATTTGTACTTTGCTGTTGCTTGTTACTAGATTGTCACTAGCAGTACTTTTAGTTGACTTTTTAGCAAGATGCTCCTCATTGAGCCACCTGTGGTACTTTTTTTAGGTGCTGGTTGTTGTATTTCCTTGTGCTGTGGCAACAATTCTGCGACAGCTCTTACAAATGACCTGGTTTTGTTCAGTGTCTGAGACTTTGAAACCAAGATATTCCCATATTACCAACGTGCTGTTTTTCTTTGATATTTATTTGTCTATTAATGCTACTGAAGTGTCAGACGCCATCATCCCAGTCGTTCACACTTTCCTGTTTGTTTTTTAATTGTGGGTGTTCCGCATAGTTCGGTTGCGCAATTTTGATTGGGCAGAACGAAAGTGCGCCCACTCAATTAGCTAATAAGGCTGTTACACAGTCAGCAGTCACGCATTTGCTCTGGGTGCGGGAAGTTAAGTGAAGTTTCATAAACTAATTTCGAGAGGAGCTCGTGATATGATTAGCACGCCTGGCTGATCATCTGTAATCAGCAATAATCCAATCAGAGCGATCCAAGCTTACTATAAATGGATCAGTTCTTTCCCTACCACTCTATCTGCGTTTTGGAAGAATACACAAGCTAAGCAACACGCCTCAGCAACCTACCAGCCTACTAGCCAACCAACTACCAAAACAAACAATCCAACCAACCAGTCAGACAACCAAGACACTTCTCAACAAGAATTGACGCCGACAAAATGGAAATAACAGCAACAACAACAACGCCATGACAACCAGTGAGAGCTCAGCTCTCTCCGACACGCCCGCAGCGGCGCAACGACAGGCAGCCCCGTCAGCAAACGGACTCGAGGCCCCAGCGAGATAACACAACGCCGCCCGAATTCACCATCGCCAAGCCGCCACCTACCTTCACCAGCTTCCTCCGATGCCTCCGCCAGATCGTCATCCCATGTCTCCAATAAAATCACCATCCTGGAACTCCGTAAACATCTTTCAGACGCCGGTATTCCCGTCCCACCACGATGCAATAAAGCCGATCTCATAAGCTGTACTCCGCCATTACTCCCCAGACTTCGCCCACCATGGACACGTCAAGAAGCCGCCCGGTAACGCCACGCCCGCTATCCCCAGCTCTCCAACGCTCAAACTGAACTTTCTCAACCCGGACAATCAAAAAAGGCTACACAAAGTACAGCACCAAACAGGAAATCATCCAGACCACGTTTTTAAGAAAACAGGACCACCCCAGCTTCATCACAGCAACATAATGAAATTGCCGACACTTCCGCCTCGCCAGCAATCGAGCCCCGCAAGACGCCAGCCCACCAGCTCTTCCGCCTTCTACTTCAATATGCTTCTCAAAAGACAACTCCGACTAAACTCAAAGACACCGGCGATCCAAGCCTACGCAAAGAAACCGGACTTCACCCGCACTACTGTACATCGCATGCTTGAGAAGCCCCGCAAAATAAGTACTCTCCAACTAAAACATTTTATAAATAATCTGGAAGACGAGACCAGCGTGAATAGAATGATTTCAACCCAAAAACTCACCTCAAACCTCCCGCCGGTCCACAGATGCATTATATTCCAACAGCTGAAGCAACCAGGCTGCAAGGGTTCACGAAACATAATCCGGAAAACATTAGTCCGCAGTATATTCTTACGTCGACAAACCTCCATGAAACGCACGGTTGAATCCAAGCTGATCGCTGGAGCACTTTCTTTCACTAGAACAGCAAGTCAAGTCACAATATAAACACTGTGACATTCAGCCAATAAAATGGCCGCGACTTTGATTGACACTCCTTTGAGCCAATAGCTGAAGAAGGGTCAACATCCAATGAGATCCCAACTTGAGACGGTCTCGCCCATGACAGATTTATGAATGGACTCCGTGAAAAAGCCTTGTGAATGAACTGGGCCAGATTTGCTCGTCAGTGTATCCAAATATAACGCTATTTTATCATGGATTAAAACAAGCCCACGATAAACATTTATTCTGGATACCATGTGGGGATATAAGTTTCAAGTTCAGTGTTTTAGAGAAGGGGAAAATAAATAAATAAATAAATAAATAAATAAATAAAATTTATTTAAAAAGAGAAAAAAAAAAAAAAAAGAAAAAAAAAAAAACCTTTCGCTTGCCCGATATGAATGGAAGAAGGGTGTTTCTGACAATGCAGTGATTGTTTCATCCATCGACTCAACGTTAGATGGATTTGCTTTGTTGTTAAACAATTCTATGACACTAAGGGGTTTAAACTTAAACTCTGTTATTAATTCACTGTTTCAGTCTTCAAGAGGTACTTCCTGGACCACCAGCTCTTCATTCATCTGCCACCCTGCAGGGGAACGAAGGCCCACCTTTTTATCCTTGCACATTATGACTACAAACTATTGTAGCACACATTAACAAAGCATGTAAAATCACAATTGCACTCGCCCCTTTAAGATGCCTCACCCTGATATCAGCCAAAACAACTCATTACAGATATGGCCACAAAAATCGCGCGAGTGATTTAAAGTGGTCTCACAGCTTACTGCAGTATCCCGTGTTAGAGCAGAACATGAACCAACACAAGACGCACATGGCCAGCAGGGGGCAGTTACGTAACATAGTGAACATGTACGGCAAGCAGCCAGTCACGTGAGCAAAAGCAGAGAGGTGTAAACATTCCTCCGAGCAGGTCATGCAGACCAGCTGAAGCAAGCGCTCCATTCCGGTTATGCTCGCTGGTAAACCAATATAGCTCAGATCCCAGCAGACATAAAATTTCTCTAGTAGGCTATGTTTTTGCTGCCTAAATTAAAAACACTTTGATCAAATGAGTTTGTTTCAAAGCGGCATTCTTTCTTGTGCTTTTTTTTTCTTTCAGTACAGTGTTTAAATAATATTTAATAGGCCTACATCAACTGTGTATTTTATAGCCTATTTATTTAGACAGTGTGTGTTATACTATAGTTTAATTGACTGTTACCATATTTTAAACTATGGAGCTCTGGGCATAATTCGAGTTACAAATTCGCTTCCACGACCACGTCTTATTAATGCATATACTTGTTTTAATTAATGTTATACTTTAATAATTAATTATGAAATGGAATAATTCGTTCCTGAAATACTTCTACTAAATCCATGAAACAAAAAAAATTAACTTACAAATCAATTTATGGAATTTAAGCCTGCATAAGCAACAGAACACGTACAGGTACGAAATTCAAATCGAATAGATTCTAAAAATAATTTTTAATTAAAGTCATAATATTTATTTAAATTATTAATATTTAATATTAGGTTAAATTATTAATATTAAATTATAATTATTAAATTATTAATTAAAAAAATAATATTTAAATTATTAATGTTTAAATTATTAACATATAATGTTTTTTAACCCTTTAAGACCTGCCATAGAACAATTCCGCCAGGGTATATCTTAGTATTTTTACATGCTGTGATGTCATTCTTTTGAGTATTTTCAAATGCCATATATCAATAAAATCCTTATATCCCCAACTTTAAGTTTATGTATGTCATAAATCCATATTAACGAGTTAAATAGCTTAAAAGTTTTTATTTTAGTTTTTACTATATACATAAATAACACAAATGTAAACCTCAAACTTGTCAATGTAAAAAACATGCATAAAACCCTTTGAAACTATATAAAACTGATTTGGACTAATTACATTAATTCGTTTGTGAGATACACTTATTTTTATTAACAGTGTAGACAGAACAATTTGATTGATCAACAAAAAAATCTCTCTACAAATTACCACACATGAGGGGTTCTGAGGGCTTCAGTGTTCAAAACAACATCAATGTAAGTAAAATAATAAGCACGATTCAGCAATACAGCAAAAAATGTAAGTATAAAAGTATAAAAGTTTGATGTTTTAGGCACAAAAGTGAAACCATAAGAGTAAATAGCGCGTCATCTATCGGGATTATTCTGTTTGTTATGTTTATATTCATACTCAAGCAAAGCATTGTTTATGAGCATATACAGTAATACTCAAAAGCAAAACATTTATAAAGAATATACTAGCATGTCTTGGAATGGATCTAATCCTTCACAAAAGTCAGCTTCGTCTTTACTGGCAATAGAATCTGGAGCAGATGATGAGTCGGAGAATTCCTTGTCGTTTGACGCGGTTAATAACTCCAAAACATCGGACTATTTTTTTGTTTATTGTGCGGTCACGACTCCATGCCAGTGTGTGTGTGTGTGTGTGTGTGTGTGTGTGTGATATTGTGCCTGTATGTGTAAATGTGGATGTGTGTGTGTTGTGTGCATGTGTGTGAAAGAAATTATGAATTTCGTTTTGTTTTGTTTTTTTGCATGTGCGTGTGAAATAGTGACAACTTTAAATGATTAGCCGACTGGTTATGCACAGGCTACATTATTCAAGGGCATTTATTATGACATAATTTATCAGAAGATTGTGATATGCTACAATCATTAAAGCATTAATGAAACCCTTACGCTTTGCACTGACCGAAAATCATCCACCCGCACAGTTGAGCAGTAGACGGGCTCAAATAAAAAATGTAATTCGTATATTTTTGCTTGAAAAAATATATTTTAAAAACGAATTTCATATAGTTTGCTTAAAGTTTAATAAGTTTTGTTGGTCAGTTATTTTCAGTTCAATTTTTGTGCAGTGGCGCCTGTAGTAGTAATTTTAAAAGGAACAATAATATGCCGTTTCGTTATCATTATTGTTATATAATTATACATATTATCATTATTGTTCGCCATCATTATTGCAAATGTTAGGCTATCATTTGTAAAAACGCCACCACAAGCCATTAGGTTAGGCCTACCCATTTTATTTATTTATTTAACCTATTTTAATAACTTGTTTTCAGGTTAGATTTTCATATTTTAGGGCAATGAACTTATAGCCTACAAGTCAAAATACATTCGATATGCTTTAGCCGTTAAAATATGCCTACAGTACATTTTCTTGCGTTTAATTTGGCATAAGCAAATACACTAGCAGTGTAGGCTTGTAGCCTAAATTACATATTTTTTAAGTTAATCATTCAGAGAACCGCAGCGTTGATGCGCGGAAATTATATATATTATTTTAAAATCATATTATATTAAATAATAAATTATATAAAAAAAAAATTCAAATTTTTTCAAAGCCTCAGTGTTCTCCTTCAAATTAATGTTATGTTTTTTAACAACTGTTTAAATTAACTGCCCTGTTTTAGTGTGTTTCGTGTGTTTTAATTTCGTTTCGTTTTACTTATTTATTTTTTATTTTTATTATTATTATTTTTGCATGTGCGTGTGAAATATGGACACATATCAGCAACAAAAATAGGACAATGTAACATGAGCTATATTTAAAAAGTATTGTATAGCAGACCATTTTAATGCGTTGTGCTGCGCTCTGGGTTTTCTGTGCATTTGGTGTGTGTGTGCGAGTGTGTGTGTCCGCCATGTTTGCTTGGACACAAACAAATCAACGGATAGGCTACTTTATTACTTTATTAAATATACTAAATGTCCTAAAAGCTTGGAGGGGATGGTGGAATTTTTTTCCTTTTTCAAAACCTAAAACCCAAAGGGCGAAATGCCAGCGTGGATCAAGCTCTGTGATTTTTCACCCCATTAAAGGCTTCTTTCTTGTCATGTAGTTAATAACAAAAGATATGTGTTTTTGGGTGCGAGACATAAGAAAGTTGTCTGCGATTCTTCCTATTTTGAAGTCATGCAGTGTGAAACTCCCTGTCGCCGATCCATCTTGCAGTGTAAACAAAGCAGCGACAGAACACTAGCCCAGATAATCATGCAGTGTGAACACATCTGTGACACAACTATTTTGAAAATCATGCAGTCTGAACTCGGCATTGTCACGCTGACGTGCACCAAAAAACTCTCGCGACGTTGAGGCGGGTGTCTCGGATTAAGCAGCCGGCTGCAGCTCTCAAACGACTGCGTTTACCAGTCGATCATTCTTTAAGTTTTAATTCTTTAAGATTGTGCAGCGCTCTCTGTAATCTGCGCATTTAGAGTCACAGCAGTGGGCGGAGTCTCACTGTACCCTCAACGCGGGGTGTGTGTGTTTGTGTGTGTGTGTGTGTGTGTGTGTGTGTGTGTGTGTGTGTGTGTGTGTTTTCATGAACCGGCCCCCATGACAAACTAATTGAATAGCCCTGTCCTAAAGGCTTGGACGGGACGGTGGACGGCAGGAAAGCTGTTAGACAGCTATAAGTCCCCCACCCCCATTCCGCTTTTCGTATGCTAATGTTCCCTGCTTGGGTCATTTGGTCAAGCTTTTGTCAGGAAAACCGGTTTGAATTCGTTTTTTTTAACTCGCACATGAAGTTAGAAATGGGAAACTAGAGGGGAAAATAAATAAATAAATAAAAATGATTTACTCAAAAGTAGAACTGCTGCTTAAAACATTGTATATTTAAACGAATATTTTATGTTTATCATCATCATTATTAATAATAATAAATAATGTAATTAAATTATAGCTAGTTTCTTAGTAGGTACATCTGTAATAAAGTAGCCTACTGTATCCCTGGATTTGTTTGTGTCCAAGCAAACATGGCGGAATCACGAACACCATCATGCGCAGAACACTGACAGTAGAGCACAGCACAACGCATTAAAATGATCTGCTGCATAATAATAATAATAATGATAATAATAATAATAATAATAGCTTATTTGACGGGACGAGGTGAGCTTGTGTCCGCGGAACTGCGCAATCGCGGCTCCGCCTGCTCTGATCATACAGGTTTTCAGCAGCGGCGTGAAAGGAAGGAGCCTCCGCTCTGTCTGTAACAAGCTCCATGTCGTTTATCTAACTAACTTAATCTTACTTATCTATATTATAACTATTCACAATTAGTCTGCAGCTGTTGAAAACAATAAACATCCTGCAGTTAGTTTGCTCTGACAGCTCAGCCGGTATGTTGCATGTAATGCGACCTTTTCATTCAGGGGCTGCCTTGGATTACTGGCACACGCCATAGGCACATTATGTTTATTATGGCATTATGTTTTTGAATATTATGAATATTTACGATTAATTGATAAATTATTGTTAATTTTCTCCCTGATGATCCAAAAGATTTCTTCAAATGCCACAGTGAAGCCTGCTTAAATCCAGTGTTTTTATAAAATATCAATTTTTAAAACTTGATGTTTGCATGATGACTCCAAACCAAAACGAAGGCATTCATTTAATAAACTATAACTAAGCAAATTAATGCAATACTATATGTAAAAAAACACGAAAATATTATATGCCAGTAGCCATAATAAGCCAACATATTGCGTAGTTGTTTCTTCACGTGCAGCATTGAAACGCGAGTGACCGAGACAGAGAAAAGGAAAGCACAGAAAGTCTAAGATAAAATAAAACGCTCAAGTCAAAATCTTTAAATAATGACTTATGTTAAAACGTTAATGTGGCATAGTTCACGACAACCGATTCCATGTCTGCGACGCCTCAGAG
>CAIGQQ010006515.1:1825451-1847091 GCA_903798035.1 Danio albolineatus | reverse complement strand
ATTCTGCTTATTCACTGGTGTAAATGTATGTTAATATATATTTATTCAGTTTTAAAATTAATTTCAGTAATAATATTGACTGGTGTGATAATATTCCTCAACTGTTACCATTTTAAAGCAACTCTATATGGCGCAATTTTAAAGTACTTGCGGAAAGGATTAAAGCAAAAGCAGGTGACTGTTGAGGGAATATTGTTGTAAATAATGGTATATAATCATATATATGAATATAATCATGAATGTACATTAATCACGGGTGTTTGCGCTTCAGAACAGCCATAATATTGAGCGCAAACGCCCGTGATCAACTGTTAGCATTTTAAAGCAACTCTATAAGCCGCAAAATAAGTTGCTGCATGTAGCCTACAGTATGAGTTAAATTATGAAGAATGATGAAGATCCTACTTTTGCTTTGATCCTTTCCACAAGTTATTTACAAGTACTTTAAAAATATTTTACCAACTGTTAATGTGCGCTTTAGCGATTTAAAAATGAAAGCATTCAAAAAGTTTCTGCGTTTTGTAAATTGTATAGCTTTTAATAATATTATTAATACTGAATATAATAAATTATATTTATTATAGTGTAGAATACTGTGGGACTGTGCAGTGTCTAACTAAACATTTTTATTAGGCTAATATAAATCCCGAACTGAACTCTTCATGATCCGGCCTTAAGGCGACGGTCAAGTAGAATATTAAAAAAATAATGAAATAGCCAATATAGCCTACTCTGTCTACATTATGCATTTAATTAATATTTAGTTATAATTTGAAAAGCCTTTACTTACCAATAATAGGTTTTGTAAACGTGTTTTTGACGCACGCATCATGACAGCTGAGACAATATAAAGGCGGTTGTTCCTTGCGCCACCTGGTGGCTATTGCGTAAAGCACAGACATGTTTTTTTTTTTAAATGAAAAGCTGGCTTTTAATACCGCAGTATTCTGTGTGACTCTGAATGACGAATTGCAGTACTGCGGGTGAAAAAAACACGCGCTTTCAAAAGCCATATCTGTATGTCTGCTCTACATGTACCATGTTGTATAACATTTCATTTCCGATTTTCTATTGTTTTTCAGAGACGGAGAAGCTAACCGCAGAATCTGACCCTCATCCAGCCTGTTACATTCCACATCCATTCTAAATACATTCACGCTCCATGCAAGGATGCATTCCCACTCACACAGCTCAGGCCCTCAATGCCATATTCTCACTGTTCCAATCTGACATCATTGTTATCCCAAATTCCCCTATCTGATCTAACTTGTGGGATGAAGGAATTATTGTACTTTACTACCCATAGCAAAACAAGATCAATTACACACAGGACATTTTATACACATTTTGACATCCCCTCCCCCACACACCCATCTTAAAACCCCCTTAGCTTCCTTACACCACAGTAGAGCTATTCCACCCAGCTAACCCTTTCCAGCTGACTTTCTCCCACATGCATTCTAAGCATAAGCTTTATTCTGCTGTTCTCCCCCCCCCCCATCCCATTAACATACAAGCTCCTTCACTACCATTCCCCATATTTTTTCATTTATAGTTTCCTCCTAACTCAAACCCTTCCATTTACTCTCACCACAGGTTGGCCCTATTCAGGGGTGGCCCTGAGCTTTAATCGCTGCAGCAGTGAAGCTCCAAACCAGCTCATATATACTTGCTTCCCAATACCACTTCATCACACCCCCCTCATAAATACAGCAGCATATGCTGGTGGGAGCACATATGCCTCCATACTGACCCACTGCACCTCGGCAGCAGCACAGATGCTCCGCTGAGCTACACTCACCCATTGTAATCACTGCAATCGCAGTGACACTTTAGCTGAACCCTTATTCATTCATTCACCTTTACACATCACTACTGACAGCTTTTACTTTCATGCGTCAACTTCCATAACTTCCAATACTGACTACCACTGCACCTCTGCAATAGCGGAGATGCTTCATCGAGCTACACCCACACATAGCACCACTGCTACTGCAGTGGCGTTCTAGCTGACCCCTTTTTCGCTTCTTTACATACCACTACTGACAATATTTAACACTCATAATGCACCAGTGCCGACTACCACTGCACCTCTGCAAAAGCAGAGACGCTCTGCCGAGCCTTATTCCCCTTCTTCCAGCCCCCCCCCCCAAATTACTGCCCCCACAACCCCTTCTCTTCATTTATAGATGTCTCAACTTGATCCATGTGTATTTACTCTTTTTCAGAATTGGGGCAGACACCACAGAAGGACAAGGCCCTTCAACAAAACCAAATCCAGACTCTGGCAAGGCGGGCATCCATTGCCCCAAAGACTTACTTGTCTTCGCCAAGGGCACCCCAAATAAGCCCTGATGACCCTCACCAGCTGCCAGCCAGCAACTACTCAAGGGCGAGGGCATGACCCAGCCAATCTCTCTTCTTTTGCTACCTTCTAGCCTGAGTAGTACTCGGCTTTCTCCCCAAGTCACATAACAATTGGAGTTCCTCCAAGCCCCCTTGTCACCCCGCCCCCCCTGGCCTTTTCCGCAGGAGTCTACACCGCCCCATCCTATGTCCTGACTCCTGTCGGACCCTGCCCCCCCCCAAGGCTCAAACCCTGCAAAAGATTACCCCGAGCCAGAACCCCACAGAAGTCACCTCATTGCCCCTCCCAGGCCTTAGCAACCCTCACCTTATATATATATATCTATATATGCAAGTACATAGATATATATTTATATATAGCGCTGCCACTCCCCGCTCTATCTCCCAGTTTGGAGTGTTCCTTGAGCACCTAACCCGCCCGTCACCCTCTAACAGGAGTCTTCACCACCCAAATCCCCTTTCCCCAGACTCCAGTTAGAGTCAGCCAAAGTAGCCCTGTTCCCCGGGCTAAGACCCCCGCAGGGGTCTTGTCACCGCCCCCCCCAGGCCACTGAAACTCATTATATATATATATCAATGGACCCAGGTTTATGGATATATATTTATATAGAGCGCTGTCACTCCCCGCTCTATCTCCCAGTTTGGAGTGTTCCTTGAGCATTGACTCCCGCGGAGTCGTCGCCAACTTGCCGCTCACCCTCCAGCAAGAATCTCCACTGCCCAAATCCCACGTCATGATTCTTGCTGGAGAGGGCATATAAGAACTGCTACCCAAGTCCCTGCAGTAAAGTAAAGTAAACCAATATCAGAACTGCTACCCAAGTCCCTGCAGTCTCCCGGACTCACTGAAGTCTTTTAATTGCCCCCTCCAGGCCCTAGATTACCCCATTATATATATATATATTTATATATACTCCAATATATACATATATATTTATATTTAGTGCTGTCACTTCCCAGCTCTATCTCCGTCAGGAGTGTTCCTCGAGCATTGTTTTTTTGACTCTCTACACGTCAACCCTGCCCACCCCTTTGGCACCCTCCACCACCGCCCCTCCCCCTCCCCTGCTCGGGCTCCCGCAGGAGCCCGTTTCGCCCTTTGCTCCAACTGGAGCCCCCTATGCTTTTTTCCTAAATCACTATATCCAGCAGCCGGATATACTAAACTTTCTAGCTTTTTGGGGGGTAATTCTTCGAAATACGCGGCTGCTGTCCCGAATTAATAATAGCATTTTTGGGGAGCCTTCGAGACCTATCTGATCTCGGATCCCCTTATATGCTTATTGACTGGGCGGGAGCCCTGGGCTCAAATATCTCCGAGCTCAGGGTTCTCTCCCGGGACAGCATGCCAAACCTGCTATAAACGCTAAGCATATCTAAGGGTGAACTCTTGAAGTGAAGTTTCATAAACTAATTTCGAGAGGAGCTCGTGATATGATTAGCACGCCTGGCTGATCATCTGTAATCAGCAATAATCCAATCAGAGCGATCCAAGCTTACTATAAATGGATCAGTTCTTTCCCTACCACTCTATATGCGTTTTGGAAGAATCCCCCCTTCCACCCCATCTCCTCCTTTTTTCCTCTCTTTTCAAAAGGGGAGCCTTCGAGACCTATCTGATCTCGGATCCCCTTATATGCTTATTGACTGGGCGGGAGCCCTGGGCTCAAATATCTCCGAGCTCAGGGTTCTCTCCCGGGACAGCATGCCAAACCTGCTATAAACGCTAAGCATATCTAAGGGCGAACTCTTGAAATAATATATATTTCATATCGCAGCCTCTTGCGATTAGCTAATCGCAACATTTCAAATTGCGATTGCGTTTTGATTTGATTGCGATTAATGTTTAAGCAAGTTTCGGATAAACATATCAAAAGTTACATTTAGTCATTTAGCAGGCGACTAACAATTGAGGAGGCATTTAGCGATTCAACAAGAGGAGACAATAAAGGACCTGCTGGTGCTCAGAGAATTAAGTGCTAGAATTAGGAGGTTGATGTTTTGTTTTATATATAGATAGAAGATTGTTCCGACGGGTGGTTTGTCAAGCCCACTCACCTGTGTGAAGCCCACTTCATAATTTATATAATGTTCTTCTTATTTTCAAAGAGCGAAACACCTCTCAGAGGTCTTCGCTGCGTGCTCCCATGTTGTCTGTGTGTTTCTCTAAGAAATGCAGGGGGAACTATGGGAACCCAGAGCAGAGTGTCATAGGGTGAAAAACGATTTTCATTTAAACAAATTGATGAAAACTTGACATTCAAGTTAATTGATAAAAATCAATATCACCCTATATATACATAAAAATACTATTGTCATATGTCGCGTGGACAATTGTCTGTAAATATTAAATGCCATTTTCAGCCACTCCCATCACACTGTAAATAAACTTGATTCAAAATTGAGAACAGATGTTTAATCAAACCTCCATCTAAAGAATCTATTTCAATCAAATGGAGTCAGGTACCTATTATTCACTTATTCTTTTTTATTATCTATTAAATGGTGATACATCAATAAACAAGGCATGATATGACTGAATTAGTGGTTTAAGTGATTTACAGAGATTGCGCAAATATATCTAAAATCAAGTTCTCACATTAAAAATGTTTATTTTGTCATTTAGTAAAGCATCTATATTTACATATTGATTTAATCGTCACTATCATTTTGTGTCCGGATGTTCACTTACAGTTGACCCAAAGCGAACAAAACAAAAAGTCAACATCCAATCTAAGTGTTCCAGCACCACACTGGTCAAACTGTATTACTGCAGGTTATTACATCACGTCAGATGAGATTAAAATAAATGCTGACAACTTTTTTAAATCAATGTGTGGTAATAATGTTAATTAATTTCAGTCCTGGTTTGCATTACAAACCTGTGTTTTTTTACAGCAGTTTTCTTAAGTACATATCTGTGTGTGGTTTTATCACCCACATTTCCTGGTTACATGGTATGAGGAGCAGGTGAGAGGTCTTGAACTTGTGAAAAAATGCAGAAAATGCCAGGACAGATGTCTTTTCAAGCATAAAACCACAAGTTACACGCGACATTTAGGGTAATTACTTTTACCTACACTGTCCTTTAAACGTTTAGAGTATGTACAACTTTCATTGTTAATTCATTTATTGCCATTTATGTATTTATTTATTGGCTTATTTATATGTTTTGAAAGAAATCTTATTAATTAATTATAAAAAATAATTGATACAGTAATATTGCAAATTCCAATACAGTGGTGGAAATAGGTATTGAACAAGTCACCATTTTTCTCAGAAAACATATTTCTAAAGGTGCAGTTGACTTGTGATTTTCACCAGATGTTGATAAGAACCAAAGAAATCCATATATGAAAAGAAAACAAAATTAATTAGTTTATAAATAAAATTATGTGTAATAAAATGAAATGACACTGAAAAAAAAGTATTAAACACATGAAGAAAGAAATGTGTAGAAAGGCAGTGAAAGCCCAGCAGCTGGCATCTCTCAGTAGTTATTCAGCAACCCCGTCTTTTGTCATTGTAAATTAATAACAGCTGCTTCAGTCCAACATCTACATTATCACCATGATGAAAATGAAACCATAGTGGACATTTTAGCAAGACAATGCTACAAAACACAGCCAAGAAAACTCTCAAATGCTTTCAAAGAAAGAAAATCAAGCTGTGGAATGGCCCAGCCAATGACCTGACTTGAACACAATAGAAAACACAAATTAAAGATCAGATTTGATAAACGAGACCCACAGAACCATCAAGATTTTTACACTGTTGAAGTCTGTGATAAACTCACACCTGAGTAATACACGTGACTTCATTCTCTATTTGAGAGGCGTCTTTAAGCTGCCATCACAAAAAAAGCCTTTTATATAAAGCGTTAAATCCATTTCAGTAGTTCAGCACTTTCTCCTCGTGTCATTACACTGTTGTTACACATCATTTTTTCAGATTTTTTTTGTTTTGTTATATTTTTGTTTGTATTTTTGGGGTTTTTACCAAAATCTGGTTCAATAACATGTTAACAGCTCCTTTAGAATATTTTTCCCAGAAAAAAACATATTCAATACTTATTTCCCTCACGGTATCTTCCATTCCATTATATCTGTATATTTATATTGTGCCATTTTTGTGAAATTATCATGAGGAATTTTTAACAGAATGTTCAAACAACAGTATTTGCCTACAATAAACAGATTGTAACATCATACCTTTATTTACCCCTACCTTTTTCCTCATAAATATGAATCAGTTCTTAAAATTTACTGTTGATTCTTGCAGAAGTTTAGTATTTATTTTTTAATAAATGTGTTTCCCTCTTCCTGTAAGTTTGATTTTGTTTTGTGTGTTAATATCACTGAAAAAATATTGAATATACACGGTTTGAATCACTACGGAGTCAGGTGTAGTATTGTATTTTTATTTCTGTTATTTCCTTTGTAGGGTGTAGGTAGTTTTATTGTGGGTGTTTAGGTAAAGTGTGTTTTGTTTATTATTTTGTTTGGTGGATTCTCTCCAAGGTAATAGGCTTCACATTTCTTTTGGGTGCGACAAAAACGACAAAAAAAGACAAATAAACGAACCCGGCTCGGGTTTATAAAAGTGAATTTTTATTTGTCACTTGAATTATTTATGTTACGCCTTTGACTAAGACCAGGGTTGTAACATTTCCATAAGCATGATGTAATTTTTCAGGTTTCAATATTTTTATTATTAGAAATTTTCACAGACATTCACTTAATAAAACAAAATAAACATAAAACAATTAGACAATTGAAAAGAATATAAATTTAAACTTTTTAATTATTTTTTTAAACGAACAACAAACAAAGCATGATGTAATTTATAAACTCTGGTGTATGTTAACCAACAGTAAAAAAATAAATAAATAAAGCGATATAGTTAGTCCAAAAAACAAAGTTCTATCCATAATTATTCCCCTTCAAAGTTCTACCAAACATCTCTGGAAACAACTTATTTTCACAGTATTCGAACACCACAACATTCCTCAAACTGTCTCCTCTAATGTTTGCTCAACACGCAATATTTATTATTCGGCAGCTTACAGTTTGCATTTGTGGGTGAACTATCCCTTTAAGTGTGTAATGCAAGTATGCAAATGGGAATGCGGTAAACGCCTGGAAGGAGGAAATTAAGAAAGAAGGAACAAAGTGAAGAGGTTGACGTGGGTGTAGACGGTGAAGGAGAAAGACAAAAGAACAGAAGAACAAGCAAAAGAAGAAAGGAGAAACGACGGGAAAAAAGGAAAAGAGCGAGAGCGAGAGATAAAAGCGAGAAGAGGAGGATCCGATGAGAGAACACTGTGGTCGACAGTAATTGCTTCGTCTTGCTCTGCTGCCCATATATGGTAATGGAATGCGTGACTGAGAGGGTAACCTGTATTGAGCCCAGAGCATCACCACACAGACACACACACACACACACACCCACACGCACAGAGCAATCAGACATGCTGATTACAAAACGCATTAACACTCTGAAATGAGAAGAACAGACACTCAGAAATAAACACTCTGCAGGAAGACGAGCACATACAGGAAGAGACGAGGGATACTAGCAGCACATTACTGCCATCATCACATGATTACAGTCGACATTAAAACGACCTTTGGGATATTCAATAAGAGGACATGTATTGGGAAATGGGTGGTTTGCAACAAGTGTCGAGTGCTAAATAAAATCGAGTCTGGCGTTTGATGGGAATACTTTCAGGTTAATCAATTTTGGTGTAATAGTGAAGACAAACACACTGTTTTTATAAAGAACAGTGTTTTCTCTTAGAAAAATACAAGTTATCACTGACAAAGGTGCAAAACCCACTCTCACACATAATATGCTGTAATATTATTTTGTTGTGGCATCACGGTGGCGCAGTTGGTAGCACGATCGCCTCACAGCAAGACGGTCGCTGGTTTAGGCCCTGGGTGGGTCAGTTGGCATTTCTGTTTGGAGTTTGCATGTTCTCCCTGTGTTCGCGTGGGTTTCCTCCGGGTGGGTCCAAAAGACATCCAGTATAGGTGAAATGAATAAGCTAAATTGGCTGTAGTGTGTGAATGCAAGAGTGTATGGGAGTTTCCCAGTGTTGGGTTGGGCCGGATGCATCCGCTGCGTAAAACATATGCTGGATAAGTTGGCGGTTCATTCCGCTGTGGCGACCCCTGACTAATAAAGGAACTATGCCGAAAAGAAAATGAATGAATGAATTACTTTGTTGTGTAAAGGTTCGACCAAAAAATAACCAGTGTCGTCAAACACAAGTAACAAAGCTGCTAAGCTGATAAATGAGCGCGAGTCAGCCCATGTGATTCACGCTTTTGTTTTGACTTCGATTAATTGAATAAGCAGAATATTAATTTAGGAATTAATTTGCATAGACATGTTTGTCAGTTTCACAGAAATATCATCTAATTTTAAATAACAAAAGTCTTGAAACTTAACAGAAATACTGTTCAGTATAGAATATAAAGTCATGGTGCAGTGGAACAAGAATTAATATTGTGCATGACTCCCATGAGCTTGGAGGACTGCATCCATACATCTCTGCAATGACTCAAATAACTTATTATTAAAGACATCTGGAATGGCAAAGAAAGCATTCATGCAGGACTCCCAGAGTTCATCAAGATCCTTTGGATTCATCTTCAATGCCTCCTCCATCATCTTATCCCTGACATGCTCAATAATGTTTATGTCTGGTGACTGGACTGGCCAATCCTGGAGCACCTTGATCTCCTTTGCTTCCAGAAACTTTGACGTGGAGGCTGAAGTATAAGGAGCACTATCCTGCTGGAGAATTTGCCCTCTCCTGTGGTTTGTAATGAAATGGGCAGCACAAATGTCTTGATACCTCAGGCTGTTGATGTTGCCCTCCACTCTGCAGATCTCTCACATGCCCCCATCCTGAATGTAACCCCAAAACCAAGATTTTACCTTATATTACTGTCTACTACTGGCGTATCCTAAATATTTTGTACAAATGAATGAGAGAACAATAAATGATATGCGTCAATGCCTTCCAGTGTTTCCCGCCAGAGGAAGTGAGACCATTTGCAGCAAGTTTCATGCGTTTGTCATGCATGCCAGACCAGTTGACCAGAATGTAGGAACAGACACAAAATGCATTTTTATATTACTGAAATTACACATAATACAGAAAATAGATGTTTCATACAAATAAATATATAATTTAGTAAAGTAAACCATTAATTTCATGACAACAGAAGCTGAATGATTCAGGGAGGCCGAGACAAACCAGAACTGCAATAACAAATCTAAAAAGTGCATACTAGAAAATTCAACTGGGTCAATTTCATGGCATGCTCACTTAAAGCTTGCGCTGTCACTCCTAAATTAGTGATAGTCCAACAGATTAATCACTGCCTTTAATACATCGCTGACCACAGAAAAGCCCACGGCTCTGTTATCAACCAGCGTAAACACGCACAAGCATTGTGTTGGCTAAAAGCAGGCAGGCGTGCTCATTACAGCAGGTATTTCAGATGCTGAGATTGTGATGCATCCGCCTCCCACAAATACTCAAACACATAAACCGCTCGTTACGGCCCCTGTGTGCAGTACGAGTGTGACTCATCCCGTCAGGCTGGAGGATGAGGACGCCGCGCGGTGAGTCTTGGCCTTCTCCTTGGCTCCTGCAAGTGCTGGGCATCTGGATGGGCACCAGGCTACCTCAGCTCCCTGGCACGCCAAGGACGCCCACATGACCGAGTCCGGCTTGTGTGCCAACTCAGGACCCCTGCATAGACTCAGCAAGATTTTGACAGGATTCTGTTGGGCTCATCTGTGGAAGCCTCGTCGCAGAACTATATAAACTCCATAAACTGCGAAGACAGCTCGGAAGGAATTTTCTAGAACTGAATTCAACATATAATTGGAAATGCACATTGACTGACTCAAGACACATTCATGGTCACATTTTGATAGATATTTGCTAAATGACAACTCCTAAATGACAATTTGACTGTCTATGCTTAAAAAAAAAAAAAAAAAAAAAAAAGTAAAAATGTCTATTAAAAATGTTTAATATAAAAATATTAAATGACCTTTTAGCACAATCGGCTCACTGCTAGAAGGTCGCTGGTTCGAGCCTCGGCTGGGTCAGTTGACATTTCTGTAAGGAGTTTGTATGTTCTCCCTGCGTTGGTGTGAGTTTCCTCCGAATGCTCCGGTTTCCCCCATAAAAACATGCACTATAGGTGACTTGGGCTAAAATTGGCTCTTGTGTATGTGTGAATGAGTGTGTATGGATGTTTCCCAGTGATGGGTTGCAGCTGGAAGGGCATTCGCTGCGTAAAACACATGCTGGATAAGTTGGCGGTTCATTTCGCTGTGGCGACCCCGGTTAAATAAAGGGAATAAGCTGACAAGAAAACGAATGAATGAATGAATGACATTTGAGCCAAAAACTGATTGAATTTGCACCATCGCTGATCATCAATATTTGTTGTTGATCAACAACTTTGTTGTTGTGTAAACGCAATCTGAATTGGTCCAGAACTAAGCAACTCTAGTTAAAGTGGCCATGAAATCAAAAGGTACTCTTCTTATGTTTATATTTATGTAGTAGTTCTTGTTATAAACAATGACTCTGTGTACTAGACATGGGACGATAACCATTTTCAAGGTATACCGCGGTTTGGAAAAGTCAAGGTTTTAAAACCGCCAAAATTTTTGTCTTGTCGTTCCCAAGGTATGTGTAAGATTTTTTATTTCAGTTTTTTTTGTTTTGTTTTTTTTGTTTGTTTTTTTTAGGACTACAGCATTTCCAGCGGACAAGATATCTAAAGACGCCGTTTTAAATTGTAAAGAAATCTGTGTTTTAGAAACTAATGAAGAAAGCAGAAGTCATTGATTCGTTTTTATTATTTAGCCTGACGTGTACTGATTCAAAATATATTAAATGTTTCTCAAGAGCAGTAGGCCTGTCACAATAATCAATATATCGACTTATCGCACAATATATGGACATGACCTCAATGATTTTCGGTGATGCAATATATATCGCCCATACGTAAAAAAAACAAAATCTTGCAACTTTTTAGCTTATTGTGCAACCTCTCATCTCTATTGGAGGTGTCAATATGGTTAAAAAAACACAATAGTATTTACCATAAATGACTAAAGTGTTTTTGATGTGGGTGTCTGACAACTGAATATAGATCTGGTAGCAGATATCGCAGCCTCTGTTACTTTTTACCTTGCTTTTTTTTTTTTTTTTGTTAACAATTATTAGTTTAGATATGCTTAGGATATGCATATTCACAATCTGATTCCAATGCCTAGTCATTAATTAAATATTCTTAAGAACAAAGTATGATGTGTTCTTTTGAAGAATGTCCTTGCGCTTTGATGCTATTATATTGCCATTAGGTGGGATTATATAATGAGTGGCCTAAAACGGTCTTAAAATAACAATAATATAGTTTATCGCGATATATTTTGGTGCAATATATCGTACAACAAAAAATAGATATCGTGACAGGCCTAAAGAGCAGTAGTCACAATATCGTCAAACTGTGAAACCGTGATACCGTTTTTATCCAAGGTTATACAGTCAGAATCTTATGCCGGACCATGCCTACTGTGCACTTCAATTTTTTGTAAAAAAATCATATTGCCTTATAGACTTTAATCAAATAACCTTCCCTCCCCCACTACAAAACAACTTTCATCACTTCCTGGTCACATGGAATACCTTTAAGGCGGGGCATATCATGGCGAGACTCGCTTCGGTTCTAAATTCGTCCATTCGTCAACCTTCCTTCATTTTGTTAGAAACACCCGTCTTTCAACAACCCAATCGGTTCCACCTTACATATGAGCAATTCCATGCAAATGTCAACCTTGCCATGAAAAAATTAAGTTGTCATCATAAATAGCGAAACCCTTCAAATTTTTTTGTGTATCCCTGTATTTTACAGTGCTGTACAAATACTCAAAAATGTCTCGGTCAATGTTTTCAAACAATTATATTTGATTTACCAAAATCTCACAAGTGGAAATTTCACATCCGTCACATCCATAACAGAAAAGTGACATCCATAACGAAGCTTTTTCTTCATAAACACAAAAATGTAAATTAAAATAAAACCAACCGTTTTTGTTCTACAGAGAGCCGACACTTATCCTTGTGATTATCATTATTTCTTTTGGATTGTGCAGTTTAATTCACAGAATTTCTACAAAGTATGTTTTATACAGTAAACTCGCAGACTTTTTTGGTCACATACATAACGCATGTTTCTATTCCTCATTTAAAGTATAAAAATTGTTTTCAGAGTGATATTTTTCTGATCCCATAATTCTGTGTTTATTTGTTTTGGAAAATGTATACAGATGATTCAATATAATGTTAACATATACCTAATCTGTGCGTTTATGTTTTGAGGTTTTACTGCAAATGTCACATCCATAACGCTGGAATTGCTCATATCTTTCTCATTTTAGGATGTGGATGTATGTCATTATAGCGAAAAAAAAAGACAAACTTCGGTTTCATGGCAACTTTAAGGCATTAGTTAAACTATATGTCCTTATATGCTAACAAACACAAGATTAATGTAAAGTATTACAAATTCATCAGTGCACATTATTCCAAATAACGTTTTATATGTAAACGATCATTAAAATCAAGTCACTTCCTCTGCTACTGCAGCTTTTCAGCTAATATTGCCAGGTACTCGCTGCTTTTCAGCCCATTCGCCTACAAACACTTGTCGTTGTGAGAGCACTTTATACAGTATACACTACAGTATGCATTTCCCTGCCCTACATCATCCCATTTATAGATGTACACAAGCTGCAAAAGCTCTTTCACCTTGACGAACACTTTCTGAGCAGCCAGACACAAAGGAATTGAAGAAATCTTTATCACACGCTGAAAAAAACACAACAACAGACCAACGATAGTGGTTAAGAAAACACCAATGTTTATCAGCGTGTATGCCAGCTTTGATGTCAAGTTTAATTTGCACATGTAAAGATGCGCTGTTGCTTTATTGCAACATTTAAAGCAATCCTCTCTTCAGATGGAATATTAAAACTGGCACACAGCCAACATAAAACTGCATTTGTAGCACATTGAACTCATGTTATGCGATTGACGTCACAGTAAAACAGCGTGTTCAACAACAGAGCAGAAGCACAATATCATAAACATTAATATTAAGTTAGATTTAAGCCGTGATGACCATTTAATATTGTGTTGGAAAGTGACCAAACGAGCCAATGTCGAGCCATCTTAAACCAACGTCTTATTGACGTCTAATACTGACATTTATTCAACCAAAATCCAACGTCCGATAGACGCCATAGTGGTAACGTGCACACAACGTCGAGCTGCAACATCATAAAACAATGTTATTATTGGTTGTTTTTAAGTTGTGTTGAAAAGTGACCAAAATCCAATGTCAGTCCAATGTTGGACACTGATGTCGATCTAACGTCAACCTGATTTGTCATTTCCACCCAATTTGACGTCATGTCGACGTCCTGTGCCTGCTGGAAGACTTTTATGTAAGCAGAAAATTAATAGATCAAACAAGTTTGGCAGGTGACTATCAAAACCATTTATTATTTATTTCATATAAATAACACAGATGATTCAATCACAATAAGACCAAAAATATTAAAAGCTGCATGATATTGAAAAAACAGACATTGCGTTATTTTCATTTACTGCAATTTATTCTGAGATATAAACGCAATTTCACCAGATGACTTGGATAACTTATAAAGAATTCATAATTTTAGATCGATTTGGATGATTTTGTAGGGGTGCATAACCGCAAAATATAATTAAATATGATAAAAAAATAAATTTAATATAATTTTTAAAAATGACAAGCAAAGTTAAAAAATCAACAGCTACAAATAAACAATGATTGATGACTCTCTGTCAAATTAATAATTAATAAAATTAATTAATAATGATAATAATAATACTAACACTGTATTGTTTTCATTGAGTAAATAATTATATAATGTACAATAGGGCTGTGGAATTAATCGCAATCGCAAAAAAATTATGCGATTTAAGCACATGCAATTTCTAAAATCGCAATTTTATCTAATAATTTATTTAGATTTTTGTTCTTGTTCTTGTGTGCATGATTTTAATATGTTAACCAATCAGAGCTGAAGCAGCACACCAGGCAATTACAGATAAGCTGAGCGGGAGGAAGATGTTAACCAATCAGAGCTCACTTCGCGCATGACGAAGTTGAGCGGGAGGACCGAATTGGTGGTTTTGATTTACGTTAGTTTTTATTTATTGTTATGGCTGGAGTTGAGGTTAGTTCATCTTTATTTCTTCATGTTGTCTGTTTTAAAGACAATTTATTACAGTTTTGTTTATCAAGCAGTTAGTGCTACTGGGTACAGTATGTTTTTAACTAGAGGTGAGGTTAGTAAATCTTAATTTACTTTATGTTGTCTGTTTTAAAAACAATTTTACTACAGTTTTATTTATTAAACTTAATACTATGTTATTTCATTGTGAAATGTTTTACTATGCACTTATTGTGCACTAAATACATTTAGATTGTGTGTACAGTATGTAGCTTGTTTGAAAAAGCAAAAACAGTTGCCAAAAATCGCAAATAAAATCACAATATTCGTTCCATAAATCGCATTATGATTATTTTCTCCATATTGCACAGCCCTAATGTACAATTATGGCCCGTTTCCACTGAGTGGTACAGTACGGTACGGTACGGTTCGGTACGCTTTTAAGGCCGTTTTCACTGTCTAAAGCGTACCGAACCGAACTGTACCGTACCACTTTTTAGTCACCCTTTGCAATGGGTCCCAAGCGTACCAAAGGGTGACGAAAAGGCGGAGCTAGACGTGCAGCTGAACGCCATTGGCTTACAGAGATACGTCATTTGCTCACGCAACAAGCAGAATGAAAACAAAAGACCCGCCATGTTTATTACACAGCCGAGAGACAATACAACGAAATAATATCAGCATATAATAACGAGCCATGGTCGACCCGAGCTTAAACAAACATTGTCGTCGTCTTGAACGGCCACAGAGCTGAGAGAAGAGCAGATTGTTATGGGTTACGAGCCCATAAGCGCGAGGGCGAGTGCTTTCGCTTTGTCGCTTGCGATCGCGTGCGCGTCAATATTTGAAATAACAAAGATCTTAACCTGGATTATTATAAACTGGGAATGACGGAGTTACTCTCTGACGAGAGAATAATGACAGAGAGACTACATGTACTGGTGAAGATAAAATACACAGATGAGAGGTTTGCACAGACGGGGCTCTATTTCGTATTGTATTTTAACCTAAATTAGGCATAGATGTCTGCTGTGTCTAGTTTTTCTGTAATTTGGTAACATCGGAGACTGTGTGGGGCTGGATGTGTTCATATATGCTGCATTAATTTATTTATTTGATATAATCGCGGACCGTAGGCTATTTCGCATCATTGATCTGCAGTTATAATCAGATCATGTTCAGTCAGCAATGACATTTATACACCAGTGTTTAGGTGTATAATAAAGCATCTGTTTTGTGAAAAGTGCTTCTCGTATGATTTGTGAACGACCTATAAAGCTTTACTGTAGACATTTCCTCGAGCGAAAATGACGTCGACAAACTTTCTGTCGTACACCACGCCCACCAAAAGAGTACCCTTTTGCAGTGGAAACGCAAGCCTGATAAAGGTGACCCGTACCGTACCGTACTGTACCACTCAGTGGAAACGGGCCATTACAATCTTTAAGCTTAAAACGTTTAATCTGCTGTGCCCAAATGGCTTAAATTAGCCTGAAATGTTTACACAGACACAGGCCTTAAAGCCACATGCAAATAATATACTTTCTCTAAGGTTAAAAGTTCAAATGACTCCAATATGTTGTTAACAGTAATGTCTGGTCAACTATATTCCAAACTACATTGCACATCCCTGCGATGTGACTATTGCTGACTTGCACATTGCGATACCGATGATGAAACGATATACTGTGCATTAAAACGGATAGTACTCCCAAAAACGAAAATTACGTTAACGTTTTAAACCTTGATGAGCTTTTTTCTTCGATTAAAAAAAAGAAGCTACTTTGAAAAATGCAGATTGTTGTCACTGATTGACTTCCATAATAGAAGAAAATTATGCAAGTCAATTGGTGCCAGCTACCAGCATTTTTCAAAATATCATCTTTTGTGTACAAAAGACAAAAAGAAACTCTCATCGATTTCGAACAAGTGAACGGTGAGTAAATGATTTTCTTTTTTGGGTCAACTATCCCTTTAAGAGGTTTTCACACTTCTTTTGTTTAATTAAAACTCGCTCTGCCTGAAAGTATGTGAGAACTGCCATCCAAGCCCTATTTTGCAGCAGAGCGCTGAAAAGATAACAAACAATCTCTGGTGCAGATCGTCTAAAATATAAATGCAGTACAGACCACATACACAGGATGTGATGTGAAGGACCGTACTTCTTTTTTCGTGATTTCCCAAGGACTGAATGCTCAAGCAAACCATGTTCTTGTCATCAAAAGAGAAGCTATGTTGTGCATTGGTCATACAGACGTCTGAACCGCTGTCTCCTTTCAGCAGATCTTCATTTCGGAGCACAACAGAGGAATTCCTAGAGCTGTTCTGACCCCTTTTAAGCATGTTCAGAGTTTTCAGCATGATATCAGCTGATCAAAATAAAAAGCTTCAGAGCAGGTTTGAGCAGGAAGTTCAGGAAGTTCCACTCACTGTAAAATACAGGCCATAATAGCTGACTAATTAGCTTGAACGCTCAGAGAACCAGAACTAAATGTATTGTTTTCTTTTTTTGGTAGGGAACAAAATGAACCAGAAGAACCAATCTGAGCAAACATCCCAAGAATGAATAAAAGTAAATTCTACTATTAATTACTCACTCGTGTCGTTCCAACTCCACTGAGACATTCAAACGTAAATTAAAATATTTTAGATTAAATCTGAGAACTTTTTCATCTACATAGACAGGAACAGTCCTGAGACATTCAAAGTTCATGAAAGAAACACACTGACAAAACTTTCCATGTGACTTCAGTGGTTCAACTATAATCATACGAAGCTCCAAGAACACCAAGAAACCAAAACAAAACCTAGAAAACAACTCTGTTCCCCAATAACTGTGTTTCTATCTAAAGAAGTGAATTATATTTACGTGCAAAACTGGAATATCATTAAACAGGGTTTCTGCAGGTCTCACCGAGTTGAATTTAAGGGTGCTTTCACACCTAGACTTTTGTTTCGGAACCTGTCTCGTTTCCCCAGTTAGTGTTTCCTTTGGCATATGTGAATCCAGCAATCGCGCTCAGAACCGCGCCAAAGCAATCGGTCTCAGATCGCCTGAATGAGGTGGTCTCGGCTTAGTTGAAAGGAACTCTGGAGCGGATCGATTGTAGTGAGAAAGCAAAAAGATCTGAGCCCGGCTATATCACAGCGTATTATGGATATGTAATAGGCACATATACGCCTATATGAGAGAATTATGAGTAGGGCAGGATGTCATCATTCCTACTGGTAAATGTGCATCAAATACGAAAGTGAGAGCTTGTTAACTATTAACGAGAGCTGTTTATCCGTTAGGGAAAATGACCGAACTGTGGTCTTGGTTTATCTGTTATTTCTCTCTATAATGTAAAGCCTATAATGCAGGGGTCGGAAACCTTTATCAAGCAAACAGCCACTTCTGATTTTTTTAATCAAATGCATTTTTTAAAGAGCCATTTGGGGTGTGTGTATACAGGCCTGTCACGATATCTATTTTTTGCTGTACGATATATTGCAACAAAATATATTGCGATAAATGATATTGTCATTTTAAGACCATTTTAGGCCACTCAATATATAATGCCAGAAGGGCAATATAATAGCATCACAATGCAAGTACACTCTACAAAAGAACGCATCATATTTTGTTCTTTAGAATATTTAATTTAATTTGGACATTTTAATAATTTAATGATTAAACTTTGGAATCAGAATGTGAAAACGCATGTCCAAAACAAATAATAATAAATGTTAAAAAAAAATGCAAGGTAAAAAGTAACAGAGTCTGCGATATCTGCTATCAGATCTAATTTCAGTTGTCAGGCACCCACATCAAAATATACTTTAGTCATTTATGGTAAATACTATTGTGTTTTTTAACCATACTGACACTGACAGCTCCAATAGAGGTAGAGAGGTTGTGCAATCAGCTAAAATGTTGCAAGAATTGTTTTTTATGTATGGGCGATATATATTGCGTCACCAAAAATTATTGAGCTCATGTTTATGTATTGTGCGATAAGTCGATATATTGATTATTGTGACAGGCCTATGTGTATATAACAAAACCTTCTTTATTGGTGTCGCGATTCAAGCTTATTCAATTTGCTGTAGTAAATACAATATAATTGTAATTGTATTTTCAATAGAAAACTGATTTCTAGTGACAGTTCTAATTTTTTAAACTTTAAAATATTATAACACTTATAATGTCTTGTTGCTCATTGCCAAAAAACTAAAATAACTCTGCAACATAAACCGTGAAACTCTGACCAATGTGAGGAAAGTTTACCCACACATGACTTGTTTCAGCTGTTTTGGTCCATTTAAAAACGTTTAAAACGTTTAAAAACGCACCAAGTACAAAGTACAACACTGTAACAATTTGATTCCACAATGTGAAAGCACCCTAAGACTTTATTGCTGTGTTCACACCAGACGCGGCAAGCGCAGAGAAATTGCGCTTTTCGCACATAAATAGACGCCTGAACATTTGAGTTTACTCGCTTCATTCGCACGTACAAATCTGCTTCATTTGCGCGTCAAATTCACTTGAGAACAGACGCTGATTCCTGTCATGGGCAGGGCTTCTGTCTATGGCTTGGTGACTGTAGATTTACTGCTACAGTAAATGACTAACAGGGGTTTTATGGAGAGAATAACTGTGTTTATGTGCTTTATGAAGGCTGAAAAAGAGCATCAATTTGTTTGGAGCTGTATCTGAATCCAATAGATTATTTCAGAGGTGCCCCGAGCTCTATGAGTTCATAAACTCCTCCAGAAACTGAACCTGGATGATGGAAGCTTTCAGCGGTGCTTCTGACTGAGCCAAGCCCAGTTTGATGAACTGTTGTTGGTGTCGGCAGCAGGATTTTCCAATGGCACACCAACAACAGGCGCTACGTCATAATCACACCCCCACAAGAGCAAGCTCCTGATTGGTTAACGTGGCGCGAACGTCCGCTGAAGTTCAGATTTTTGAACTGAAGTGATTTGCGCGATTTGCTTGTTAAGCGCATCAAACGTGCAAAATGCTCGATTCGAATGCCACAGAATGCCTATTCGCGCCTTTGCACTGACTTAACATGTAAATCACTCGCACTTGACGCGTCTACCGCGTCTGGTGTAAACGCAGCATCAGACAGTTTTAAGACCATTATGAACAAAATTTTAGACCCATAAAGGGCTAAAGGCTAAGGAATTGTTCAAATGGCCCAGATGGAAAAGACTTTTATTAGCCATATCAAAAAAAAACATTATAATTTAATACATTTAATAATACAATAACAAAAAAAATTATATTTTAGATTTTATTTCTTAGCAAAATATTTGAAATATTGTGGAAAAACAAGCAAGCTCTAATTGTATCCGTACACTTTTTCCAATACAGCACTAAAACATATTCAAGTGAAAGCAAAAGTACCCATTTCTAAGACCACCAAATCAAATAAACTCAGGAAGCCTCCTCAATTACAGTAACTTCACACCACTGCCAATTACTCGCTGTACAAAGAATTTACAGATTAAAAAATAACACTTGGTGCTTAAATAATACAACATACACAACATAATCAGGACACGTTTCATCTCCATAATCATGACTTCAAAAGCAGGTCTAAATATGCCACTGCGACTGTGTGACGTGGCCTACAGCAGCGCTTATGCTGAACAACTAATCAAGAACACCAAAGAGCAAAAGCACAATATCCCACACTTCCATTCATTATCCGTTTCTCAAGTAGAGCTGTCGAGAAACACGTCTGATAAGAGGTGACAAAAAAGAGCTTTATTAGGGCGGAAAAAAGAAGGTATCATAACCAACACCTTCAAATTTAGTTTTGAGCCTTAATGCACGGCACTGTGGTTCATCAAAAAGACTGATTGCTTTAGACAGAACAGTGTACATGCTAGTTTTGAAGGCGTCACTCAAATAACGGCACTTCAGAAAGAAACATCTGACAGGTCACGATGTTATGTTATAATGAGCTTTAGTCATATTTGATGAGAGTCAGGTTAACGCTTGTGCGACGACTTCAAAGCAGGATTCAACAGGACACGGATGTTGGGATGTTGACATACAGAAGGAATGCGATTATGAAAGCGAAACCGCATATTCATGAGCGGGCATTTCTGGATGTATCTATCTTAATTTGATCATGTGATTATGAAGAAGGCTAAGAAATGATGGGAAGATAAATAATAGTTTACTTTAGAGTAAATCACGTGAGAACAGGCTGCTCGGGTGGTAACACGGGTATGGGATTACCCTAAAAAACTGCCTCAGGGCTCAGTAAAAAATGCGGGTCCTAAAGCAAAACCTGTTTTATGGGGAATTCCAGGTATGATGCTGGTATTTTAGCTCCCGTTGAGAGCACAAATCAATCATGTCACAGCATATCTATGCAATTAATAATATTATGGAATAAAATGGAAGTATTTGTTATGGAAATAATGTACTTAAGGAAATATTCTGAACTTTTTGAACACTAAATTGCATGCTAATTGCAATTAAATGAACAAGTTTTATAATTAAAACCTTTATGACATGCAGTTAGTGCTTTCTCACCCACATAATTTGGACTTGATATGTACAGTAAATTCATTATTACTTTTAAACAGCTTTCAGTTTCTGGTACAGGCTGATTGTTTCACTTTTTCAGGCCTTTAACGTATCATCAGGAGTCACAAGAACAAATTTTGTTCAATTGATGCACAATATATTTGTGATTATTTCGATATTGGCAGATAAATGTTTTTGTTAAAGTTATAGTTAACTTTATTCTGATAAACGATCTGCTTGATGCTCGACACTTTTTTTTATTATTTACTGCTATTTAGTTTATTTTATTACTTTTATTATGATTTAGATAATATTCGGTGACTTGGTTGACTTATTTGAGTTTGTTTAAGGTCAGACAGTAGATTTTATTTTTAGTTGAATGATTAATTGACTAATAAAGTTCAGAAA
>CAIGQQ010006515.1:1797836-1825441 GCA_903798035.1 Danio albolineatus | reverse complement strand
ACATATCAGTCAAAATATTGGTGCATTGCAATATGTTTTTTTTTTCTAAAAACGTAGCCTTTTATATTCACATCTTTTATAAAAATGAATATTTTATATTCATCAGTGGATATATCGGTTATAGGCCTCAAAATCTAGAGTTTTCGGTTATCGTGTCAGCCAAAAATATCAGTGCATGCCAAGTCTTTTACCAGCAGCTATTGACTTGCATTTTAGCTAAATATCTTCTTTAGTATTCTGCTGAAAAAAGTATATATGAAACACAAACATTTCGATATTATTATCGACAGTACATACCCAAAAATAAGCTAAATTATTAACATGACGTGAATCAGAAAATTGACAATTTCACTTTCTAAACTTCTCTTAAAACACAGCCTTGCCCTTATATTTACCTATATACATCTTTTATAAACAAATAATGTTATACAATGTCAAATAATATTGGTTATCTGCCTCAAAAATATTGGTGCATCTCAAGTCTTTTGACAGCAGGCACTGACTAAATCAAAAATAACTATATTTAGAGCTAAATATCTGCTTTGATATTTTGCTGGGGAAAAAGTAATTCTCAAACACTGAAAAACAAACATTACAATAATTTCACTGACAGTATATGCTAAATTATTAACATGATGCGAATCAGAAAATTCAAAAATTTGGTTTCTAAACCTCTCTTAACAGACAGCCTTGCCTTTTACATTTACCTATATACACCTTTTATAAACAAATAAGTATATTTATTTGTGAATATATATTGGTTATCTGTCTCAAAATCAGTTATCGTGTCAAGAATATCGGTGTATCACAAGTCTTTTTTTTTTCTTTCTAAAAGTCTCTTCAAACACAGCCTCAACTTTATATTTACCTACATACACCTTTTATAAACACAAATATTTTATATTATCTGCAAATATATCGGTTATCAGCCTCAAGATCTAAAATTATCGGTTATCGGTCAAAAATATTGATGCATGTAAAGTCTTTTTCTAGCAGCCATTGACTTGCATGTTCTAAATCCCCAAGCACCATGTTTACAGATAAATATCTTCTTTAACATTCTGCTGAAAAATGTAAATATCAAACACTGAAACACAAATATTGCAGTAATATTACCAACAGTATACGCCCGACAATACTAAATTATTAACAAGACGTGAATCAGAAAATGGGCAATTTAGCTTTTCAAACATCTCTTGAAACCCAGCTTCACCCTTTATATTCATAATTTATAAACAAATATTGCAGTAATATCACCATCTCGATAGACCCAATATGCTAAATTATTAACATGATGTGAATCAGAAAATTAAGAAATTTGGTTTCTAAATGTCTCTTAATAGACAGCCTTGCCTTTTATATTTACCTATATACACCCTTTGTAAACAAATAATGTATATTTATCTGTGAATATATATCAGTTATCTGTCTCAAAATCAGTTATCGTATCGGTCAAGAATATCGGTGTATCGCAATTCTTTTTTTTTTCTTTCTAAAAGTCCCTTCAAACACAGCCTCAACTTTATATTTACCTACATACACCTTTTATAAAAACAAATATTTTATATTATCTGCAAATATATCGGTTATCAGCATCAAAATCTAAAATCATCGGTTCTCGGTCAAAAATATCGGTGTATCCCAAGTCTTTTTCCAGCAGCTATTGACTTTCATTTTTTAAATCCCCAAGCACCATGTTTACAGCTAAATATCTTCTTTAATATTCTGCTGAAAACGTGAATATCAAACACTGAAACACAAATATTGCAGTAATATTACCAACAGTATACGCCCAACAATATACTAAATTATTAACAAGACGTGAATCAGAAAATTGGCAATTTTGCTTTTTAAACATCTCTTGAAACCCAGCTTCGCCCTTTATATTCATAATTTATAAACACAAATATTGCAATAATATCCCCATCTCTATAGACCCAATATGCTAAATTATTAACATGATCACAAATTTGTCAATTTAGCTTTCTATAAAGCACTTTAAAAACCAGCCTCGCCTTTCACACTCACCACAAATTCAATACCTTCACTCCAAGAAAATGATTTCTTCTGGAGCCTGAGAAGGGCTTACACGTTCAACATCCTTCTTATGATTCGGGCCACGGTTCCTAATGAAGCAGGAATTAACCTCTGTCTTCAGACTTACAGTCAATTTCCTTTGGCTCTTCTCTCCATCACTGTTCTGGGAAACGATGAAGGATTTGACACTCGCCAGTGTGAGAAAGTGAGAGAGAGAGAATGGGTTTAAAAGCGCCGGAGAATAGCCTTGGTTGTGACAGTACGGACAAACTTTTTGGAAACTTCTGTCCTCCAGAAACTCCGGATCTGAGAGCAGCCACCTGCTCGGTGTCAATGTGCCTGGCACTCAGTCCACCGTGAAGCTTCGTGTGACAGACAGATAGCTATCAGACGGAAGAAACGGAGAAAATGAGTGTGCCAATCTTTCGGAGACCCCTCGCATAGGGCAGAAAATGAGAAATGAGATTAAATGGAGAGCAAATGGAGACTTTGTCCTCAGGAGAGACATCCGAGACTGACTCAAACTTTATAAAGCCATGTTCTGCAGACCGGCTTGGTGATTTTGATTCCATCCGAATCAAAATCCATCTGTTTTTTCTTGCACAGTCCATGTAAAAAAAATAATGGAGCAATTTACCTGCTGTTTTTCGACTAACTCAGGCAACATCCCATGAGAAATTCATTCAAGAGTGTCAGTGATTGTACTATATTATTGGTTTGCAATGCTTTCAATTACTATAAGCTCAGTCGAATGTTGTTAGAGGAGTTAAATTTCTTGTTTTTTCTGCTTAGTGCGCCAACAGCACACATTTTATTTGTTTTCATTTTTTATTATTGAATTATTGTTCACACAAAAAATTACATTTGTCCTCCCTCGAATGGTCCAAATTCTTATTATCGAACACAAAATAAACTATTTCAAAACATGTAGGAAGCAGGAGCACATCAACGTCCACAGTAGGAAATAAAAAAGTCATTGTATGAGAGTCTACGGGTTCCAGCATTCTTCAAAATATCTTGTTTTGTGTTTAATGGAAAAAAGAAATTAGAAATAGAACAGGTTTGGAGGGCTTTTATTTTTGGTGAACTATCCCTTTAGGAACAAGAATTAAAGACAAATAATCTAATGTTGAAACTATTCGGTTGAAACTGCAAAGTAATTATGATGATTATTTAGAAAAATGGGTGGAAAGTTGTAAGTCACTTAAGTTTTACCATGTATTGAAAGATTCAAGCAAAACATGTATTATATTATATTACATTATGCTATTATTTCATGTAATTATTTGTAAATACATTTTTTAATTAGATGGAAAAAAAAGTTTGTCTGTTAAAAAAAACTTGTAAAAAATAATACAATACAGGTATATATTATATTACATTATATTATATTATATTATATTATATTATATTATATTATATTATATTATATTATATTATATTACATTACATTACATTATATTATATTATATTATATTTGTAAATATGTAATTACTTGTAAATTAGATAGGAAAAAATGTTTATCTGTTAAAAAATAAACAAATTTATGTATATTATATTATATTATATTATATTATATTATATTATATTATATTATATTATATTATATTATATTATTATCTGTAACTTAATCATTAAATTACATGGGGAAAAAAGTTTACCTAAATTAATAAAATAAAATAAAATATGTGTAAATAAATATTCAAATTAGATGGAGAAAATTGTTAAATAATTTAAATTTAACAAAATTATATATTATTATTTTATATTATATAATAAATTATTATATTATTATTATATTATAGAATTATGTGTAAATAAATCCTTAAATTAGATGGGGGGGAAAAGTTAATCTGTTAAATATTATATTACATTATTATAAACATTTTACTACTACTATTATAATTAATATTGCTTTAATAATATAACAATTATTTTAAATTTAACTTTAATAAACACACTTTTCTTCATGTTTTAACTAAAATACATTTTTTAAAAAGATTTATTTTTTAAATTAAAAGCATTTCAAGAATTCCTAACAATGTCTACATCAATGTTTTAGTTGCAAAATATTATAAACATAATATTAAAGTGTTAAATTGTAAGTTCAAAAATGTTAGTGATTTAAATTTAAAAAATTTTTTTATTATGAACATTAAATGAGAGTCCTAGAAGATTCAAACCGAAGAATGAAATTTAGAAAAATAAAATTGATTGATAAAATTGAGTCCTGCATAAACATTATTTAAAGCAGCAACCCAAGTGTGATGAGACTGAACTCTGCGATATCAATAACTCAAAACATTTCATCCGATTCTTTCAAGACCGACAGATCTATTATTTCCAGCGCACACATTAGTTTAACAGCCTTGTGTTCTATTATCAGTCAGTGACTTCACGGTTACCTCTCTACATCTAAGACTTCAGACACTTCAATGACACATAACTGAGAACTCCTGAAGTACAAAAGAGCAACAAAATCTCTGCGCAGCATTATTCCCTGCGGCTTGTCTGTACCTTCACGCATCAGCCTATACATCTGCTATATTTGCAAGCATGTAGGTGTGCCTGGAAGTGGACAAAGCACTTGCGAAGGAAAAAAAAAACAACATTTATATGGAGAATGGGTTGCCATGGCTGGATATCTTACCATTCTACTCTGCGTATCCAGACATTCTGCTATTCTAGACCTCCTTCGGCTCCTGCTCCATTGCTAAAACCTCTTTCAGCCATTTCCATCACAGCAAATAGCTGAACAAACTGCAATATAACCGCCAAGTCAGCTGGAATTAAAAAGCAAAAACAGACGCACACACCAGAGAGGAAGTCAAAGGCATCACAGTAAGTCGCTCAAATAAACATTTATGAAAATTCCCCACGGAAGTCATTTCTCCTAACACCATGACTGGAGGTCCATGCAGTCCTCAAGAAGCATTAGCCTTTCACCCTTCAACTCGAGAGCTTTGGATGGCAGCAACTCCCGAAAATTCTCTCCAGGGTTTTAAGTCTCCGGCTTGAGACATGGCTGTCATCTCAATTCGCCGAACCGGACTTAAAAACCATGCAGGAGTTAAAACTTTTATTTATTTATTTCGCTTTTGTTTACTCACAGGCTCTTTGAATTGCAGCTCTGGTTGGAAGCCGTACTCCATTAGCCTGGTTATCACCCAAAGGACTCAGAATGTTAAATACGGGGCAAAATGTTTCTTGTACTTCAACTATAGCGCTGCTCACTTCTCCATCTCTTTCCTAGCTGCTCTTTTTGACTCCCAACCAATATTTTGTGAACAATTTTACCTTTTGCTCACAAATACGGAGCTTAATATATGACAAAATAATCTGAATTTTAACTGTGTGAATTTGAAATATTAACAATGGGCTCTATGTACAGCTAGAGTTTTCAGGCCGACAATAAACTTCCGGTGAAAGCTTAATGTGAATATATTCAATTTCACAAGGTTGTTTTTACAGAATTGATGTTGTAATGTAATTATACAACATTCGCTTAAATAGACGTAAGCGTTCATTTAGTTGTTCTAGCATAAAACGAGATGAAATACCGATGTAACTGCAAGCGCCGTCAGTAGCAACAGCCTAGCACAGAAAATCCATTGAAAATACTGAGGGAAAATAAACTGTCATATTTTAAAGACATGGAGGGAGGAAATGAAATTTAATGCAGCGCTTCTTGTCCGATCAGAGACCCACTTTGTGTCGTATATCTAACACGCAGTGAAGATCGCTGATTTTTCTTAAACGTGATAATTTTATAATGGAAAGACAGGTCACCGGAAGCTGCCGGGCTGCCTGGCTGAAAATTAAAAGTCCGTGTGCATCTGGCCCATTGTAATTTAATAAAACTGAATATTATATGCCATTAAAAATTGTTTTGAATTTCTTAAATTAAATGTGAATGTCTTCACTTGAATATTGAACATCTGAAATTTAATACAACTGCATTTCATTTTTAAAGGCATAATTTTATGGATTTTTTGCTCTTAAGAGCCACAAAGGAGTTAAAACTTTTATTTATTTCGTTTTTACAGCTCTGGTTGGAAGCTGTTCTCTATTAGCCTGGTTCTCACCCAAAGGACTCAGAATGTTTAATACTGGGCAAAATGTTTCTTGTACTTCATCTACAGTGCTACTCACTTCTCTATCTCTTTCTTAGCTGCTTTATTAGAGTCCGAACCAACATTTTGTAAACAATTTTAATGTATGTATGTGAGTATGGAGTTTAATATATGCCAAAATAATCTGAATTTGAACTGTGTTAATTTAAATTATTAACAATTGTAATATTATATGAATATTATATGCTAATAAAAAAGTGTTGAATTTCTTAATTTAAATTTGAATGTCTTCACTTGAATATTGAACATCTGAAATTTAATACAACTGCATTTCATTTTTTAAGGCATATTTTTATGGATTCTTTTTTGCTCTCAAACTTAAAAAAAAATCTGAAGTTTGAAAACGCATATATAAAAAATCCAAATTCAAATAACGCAGGAGTTAAAACTTTTATTTATCTCGTTTTTGTTTACTCACAGGCTCTTTTATACAATTTTAATGTATGTTAGTGAGTATGGAGCTTAATATATGCCAAAATAATCCGAATTTGAAGTGTGTTAATTAGAATTATTAACTATTTTAATATTATATGTATATTATATGCCATTAAAATAGTTTTGAATTTGAATGTCTTGAATATTGAACATCAAAAATTTTAGAGAACTGCATTTTTAGGCTTTTTTTAGATTTTTTTTTAGATTCGCTTTTTTTTATAAATTTATGATTTTTTTTTTTTTTTGGTCCATTTTTTATTATTTTCTGTTTTCAAACTTTTAAAAAATCTGGTTTGAAAACAAGTCTATAAAAATTTTAACTAAAAAAAACACACAGGAGTTTATAGATGATCTATATTTTGGAATTTGGAATGCATTCCATTACTTGTGTGAACAAGCCCCACGAGTATGGAGCTTCAAATATGCCAAAACAATCTGAATTTGAATTGTGTTCATTTTAATTGAACTGTAACTGATATAATAAGTGTTTTGAACTTGAATTTCTTAGCTTTAATTTCTTAACATGAAAGATTAATTTTAGACTTAGAAGGTTAATTTTAGAAATATAGACTTATTTTCAAACAAAAAAAAATCTTAAAAATGTTTGAAAATACGCATATAAAAATCTACCTTTCAATTCAGTTCAAAGAATTCAGTTGTCTAAAATTTCAGATGTTCAATATTCAAGTTAAGAAATTCAAATTCAAAACAACTTTAATGGCATACAGTATTCAGTTCAATTAATTACAAGTGTTCACTCAAATTAACACAATTCGAATTCAGAGTGTTTTGGCATACTTGAAGCTCCATACTCACGGAGCTTGTTCACTCTTATACTGAAATGCAGTGTTAACAAAATCCAAAACATTCCAACTTCCAAAAATTAGTTCATCTATGTTGGGATCATATCCAAATGTTGCGACTGGAAGGAAGGAAATACAATGACTGAGCTTTTGTTTTCTTCAGATCCATCACTATTGTTGGATTTCGGTATAAATTACCTCATTTCAGACACCTCACCCCCGAAACGAACCCCCCCGGTCTCCCAGCATATCACTCTATTCTTAACCATAAGTAAAATCAGTGACACACATGCAGTATTAATGCACACAGCGGCAAAAGTTGAACCATTATGAAACAGGATCGCCGCACGTGTGTAGGAGAGCTGATGTAGCCATAGCAACGACAAACAGCAGAGGAACACGAGTTCACAAACGCCTTTTAATCCATAAACAAAGCGGCATGGGTCACGTTTAAAATGTGCTTTTAGACACGATATGAGAATACAAGTTAACCAGATACACTACAAGCGGTTACAAGTTACAAAACACAAATAAATACATCATTTACAAGCTAGAGAAAACAATGAGGCAACCGTTTTAATCGCACTTACTCACACTTGTTGGATAGAGGGTGCAGGCCAGATTCACCCTCAGGCCACTGGGAAATGTCCCGGTGCTCCCTATGGCTAGTTCGCCCCTGCATACATCAATAGTCTTTTCTGATCCTTCCTTTAACAAACGGTCAACGAATCCCCCGTTGTAAGCATCACTTCCAATAATATCCAGCTAAGCGCAGTGCTCTTCTCTGTGTTGCCAGATGTAGCTGACTGATTCCAGTCCAAACCATATCCAAAAGGTTTTTACCTGCACAATAAAATTCAAAACTGCCCAATCTGGCAACCTTTGCTTGCTGCTGTTGTTTGTGGGCGGGGTTGGGGGTTTCAAATCTTCCCGCGTCTGTGCGCGCATAAATGGGCGGGGCTTATGTTTCGTGTTCACGTCATGCCGAAACAGCTAAAGACACACAAACACGCCGATTCGTTTGAGGAACTATGAGTTGACTCTTTTATAGATGAATCAATAGTTTTAAACACTGTGCACTTTCAGATTTAAGCCTTAGCTGGACATTTCACTTCACTTAGAGCTGTGTTACACACTGCATGCAAGCTCATTTTCAAAAACCCATATTAGGGGCTCTTTAAAGCTAACGAGATCATTTTGAAGAAATGCAAGAGGAATTTCCATTACATTGAAACTGTCACATCTCCACTAGGTACTTGTGATCGGATTACTGGAAACGAATCTAAGTACCAGGCAAAACAAGGTTATTTTTGACGATTCGTCTGTGTAGGTCATTCTGAAGAAAAAGATCTTTGAGGCATCATTCTTTTTCCTCATTAATTTTCATTTCGTTCGAAAATGTGTCACATTAAATTGGCTGCAAATGCAGTTGTTAACTTTAAAAATAGAGCTTCAAATGAAAACCATCCCAGTGGTTATTCAGTTCCTTGTAAACTGACAGCATATTGCCATTCTGAAAGTGTAACGCAACTAGCTTTAATTGCAAATTGCAATTGACATGGTCTCCAAATTCATTTCTGTTATTAAAAAAAAAAGTAAGATGAGAAAATCCTGCAAGCTATCTTTTCAGGATGACACACATTTATTATTGGTAATGAGGTTAATACGGCTGTAAATTACAGGGGTCTGCTCAGGTGAAAGTGTGCTTTCTATTAAAAAGGTAGATTAGGCGCATAAAGCTATACGCTCGCTTTCGGCGTGTGTGCCGGCACAATTAAAAGCGCTGTGTTAATGACGTGGGGCTAGGAAAGTCAATCAAGCAGCAAGCTTCAGAAGAAGATCAGACGGTAATTAAAGCAATTTCAGCTCCTCCCTCAAGAGGATCTCAATGATTCAGCGTAGTTTGCGCTAGCTTAGGCAAAGACTGTTAACACGTAATGCCCACCACCGATGCTTCTGACGGATGATGAGCCAACTCGCATGTATGAACACGCTAATCTAATTATTAGTCAGAGATTTCAAAAAATGCACTCATACTTTGCGGCAGATTCAATTGGGTTATTCACATTACTTTCACAGCTGTACACTGAATTATTCAGATGTTTCTCTCTTACAACACCTATGAGTAATGATAAACAGAAATGAGATGTATCTACTCAAACGAAGCATAGATGAGAACTCCATTAAGTCCCCTGAGCTATAGAAGTGATGTTTGCGGGCTCCATGAGCTTAATCCACCAGCAATCCAGCTGACAGATGAAAGGACAGCTAACCTGAATTTTAAGACAAGTTAAGCTGCAAAGAAGAACTAGATTTGCATTTTTCTTAGGGAAAAAATTGCTCTTGCACAGCAACAATCATTATAGAGTGATTTTCATTTTAAAGCTTTGGTACTGTGTAAATAAAATGCCACAACAGAGACGCTTTGCAGTTAGCATGTTGTTTTCTTGTGTGAAATTGAGTGAAATATTCAGTATATAGTTAAAAAATAAAATAAAAATCCCAATTCAATATGCAAATGGACGTAAAAACAAAAAGGAAGACGAATTACCATGCAGTATGCTAATACCAAATGGCATAATTCTTGTCATTTACATTTTAAATGGATATCAATGAGAGCTAATCTTAAAGTTCAACTAAAACATTACACTGTTTCCAAAACTAGATGAGAACACTGTGTCCTAACCAGCCCGTTCTAGCTAAAACTTATCGCATCCCACAGGGTTATAGATACCGCATTCAGCTAAAACCTTCAATACTTGCGTTTTAAAAAGGTTTAAAACAAACCCCACAGAAACGTTCGAGGTATATCAATGCGGCACTATCAATGCCTGTTGCTGTTAGCTTAAAGGTTTGATCGAAATGACGGCGTTGAAAGTTTTAAAGAGGGTGGAAAAAGCCTTTGAATGCGCCCAGGGTCAGTAAGGAGGCTGATCTCAGAGCCCACACATAAAAATCCTTCATTTTATCAGGCGGTGGTGGGTGATAAGACGGCATGGCTGGCCTCTAGGAGTCCTTTGGCCTTCACTGACGGCACCGTATGACCAGCTCGATGCTGGGCGGCAGAGGAGGACACAGGGGGGAAAAAAGAAGGGAGGCATGAGAGTCAAAGAGATGGAGAGTATCTCTTACACGCCGTGGGACAAGCAGATAAATCGGGAGACGAACAGAGACACAGAACAGATTTTCCATCTGTTATGCGGCAACATCTGATTCCCCGTTTACGACTGCAGCATATTTTCAAGCCCACTGAGCAAGATTGCGCCTATCAAACAATTCACGTGTTTTGTGTGCTTCTCTGGACTTCTCTGTCATTTCAAATACACAGTATTGAACATATGATTTATCCTGGTAAATATATTTCTAAAGGAGCTGTTGACATGAAATTGACCCAGATATTTAGCATTTTTTTGTAACGGTATAAATTTAAATATCAGTATACATAAGTACAGTATAAATATCTTGATCATTTTGCAGGTCTTTTTGTTAAATTTGATCTTTAGTTCTTATTTTTTATTGGATTCAAGTCGGGTGATTGGCTGGGCCATTCTAGCAGCTTTATATCTTTTCTGAAACCATTGGGTGTGTTTGGGATTACTGTCTTGCTGAAATGTCCACCCTGGTTTCATCTTCATCATTTGGTAATGTAGGGAATGAAGCAGCTACTATTATTCTACACTAATGAGTAGCAGGGTTGTTTTCTAATTATGATAGATTTCAGCTACTGTCTGGGCCTTCCATGCCTTTTTACACCTTCCTTTCTTCATGTGTTCAATAGTTTTTCTCTATGTAATTTCATTTTATTACATAATGCTAATCTAGACGAATTATGTATGTTCTCTTTGAATGTGTGGATTACATTACTGACATGGTCACTTTGATTAAATATGTTTTCTGAGAAAAATGATGATGTGTTCAATATTTATTTTACCCACTGTATAATCTGCATTACAAAAAAAAACTATAAAATTGCCTCCGAGAGATGGGGCAATGATGTAGTCTGTAAACCATGTTAGACGGAGGTAAATTGGGGGAACTTTTTCCATCAACGCACTCAGAGAAAAACGCTCTTCCAGATCCGCACTCCACTCTGCCGACCCTCATAAACAATGAAAGTGTAAGAGACAGAGGGTTTTATAGACGTCCAATCACTAAAGCCACCAGAACAAAGACTTGAGACGGAGCTCTGAATGCACGAGGGGAGAAAAAAGAAGAAGGAGGGGAGCGGGGAAAGGGCACTCATTCAAAGGCTAGCAATTTTAGTCCTCCGTGCATGCTGGACGTGGGTGTGGGTGAGTGTCAGAGGGGAAGACAGAGAAAGGTTTCTTCTGAAGGTGTTCGTTTCATTCTTCTCTCTTTCGCACAATGCACACACTGAGGTCTTTTGTTCTTGAGAACCTGTTGGCATAGAAGTGCATTGTTCGCCGGGATGAAAAAAAGGAAGAAACTACATTATCACGCCTTTGTGCGGGACTTACTCTTTGCCGCCGCTCTGACATTTGTTGCTTCTGACGGTAATGGAAGACCAAAGGGAGCCAATAAGCAAAGTATCTACTTCCATTCGTCGTGCTTCCCTGATCCCAAACTGAATTAAGCACTCCGTAATAATGTTCTAAACTCCCCTCAAAGACTCTAAAACAAGATGGATGCCATCAGATCCCCAATGAAAAGGGGTCTCCATGACAACTGCCAGAAACCTTCACCTCACCCCCGAAGATCCCCTCCGAGAACTAATACACAAACCTTTGACGTGAACCAACAAGATTAATGGGCTACCAAAAAGTCTGGTGCGCATGGTAATAACACTCCGCTCCTCCCGAGGTGTAAAACGCCTTATCCCACCAAGAAATTAATAGAGGCGAACCCCAGAGTGTGCCCACGCTAGATGAGCGGCACTGGAAACTTGGCATGACTAATTGTGGTGCCAAGACTCATCCATCCAAAACTCATTTATCCAACAGCCAAGATGCACGTCTTATTTCTTGTAAAATATGTGCACCGGGATTACTCAGATTCAGATTACAATAGGATTCATTTACAGTCGCTCATTGCATCTAAATACACACTGTATAAACACACTGTAGCTGGTATGCAATTCAGCTGTCTGAAGTGTGTACACATTGGTTTGTTGTGAAACTGGTTTGAAAGCTGCTCAACCTGTTGTCAGGTGTACACCGCAGACTGTTCCAACATGAGGAAAGCAGCGATGAGAAACAAACTAATGAGAAGAGTGCAAACAAGTGGACTAAAAATCCAGACGGGCAACATGTTAATATCAAAAAGCTTTCCTGACATTTAAGTGTCATTCACATTAAAGACCAATGTAACGTTATATAACTATAATGACCATATGGTTTTGTTTTTATTACTTTAAATACAATTGTTCAGCTGACAAATGATAGAGTAATTGGCCACCAATCAAGATCCACCCAACTTTAAGCATTTAAAGTAGCAGAAGGCAAATGCAGTGTTTATAGCAATCAGAAGATCACCCTCAATTGGTGTGGAAGCTAAATTAAGTGTTAAAAGGGTCAATTTTGGGAATATTAAGTTCTTTGCAATGCACATTGCTAATCAAAAACTGAGTTATATATACAGTCAAGCCTGAAATTATTCATCCCCCTGGCAATTTTTCACTTTAAGTTACTTTTATTCAACCAGCAAGTTTCTTTTTTGAGCGAAAATGACACAGGCTTCTCCCAAAAGATATTAATATGATGTACAAGAGGCATCATTGTGGGGAAAAAAGTCAGAGTTTGCCAGGGGTATGAATAATTTTAGGCTTGACTGTATTGACAGTAAGGAATTTACAAAATATCTTCATGAAACATGATCTTTACATGTTATTCTAAGATTTTTTAGGAATAAAGTCAATAATTTTGACTCATACGATGTATTTTTGGCTATTGCAAAAGGTATTCCTGAGCAACATAAGTCCACTTGATGGTCCAGAGTAGGTTTGGGCGGTAATTTGGTAATATGGTATACTGCAGGATCTAAAAATAGCAACGGTATCAGTTTCAATACTGTTATACCGTCATGAAAGCAATGCACTCAAATAGGAGACAAGGATTGAATATTGCATTAAATTAATTTAATGCCTAAAAATGCATATGCGTGGTTGTCATCATGAGAAAGAGAGAGGTGGGGAAAGATAGAGAGTTGCGCACTAAGTGAGCTGATCTTGAAATAGGTCATAACTTCTGAACTTTGGCAGTATTTTAGATTTCGACTGAACGAGAACAGAGAGGCGGTAAATACGGACGAGGCAATTTGCAAATTGTGCAACAAAAAGGTATAAAAGGGACAGTGTCCGTTGGAAAACCTGTACTGATGCAGTGACAAATTACATGGCGAAGTTGTTATTATTGTTTTTTTTTGTTATGGTTTCAGTATAAGTGTTTGACATTCAGTTTCTGACTGGTTTGGGCACGAACCAAAAGTTTGATGACACTGTCTGAGCCTTATGTCCTTATTTATTTATCATTTCCAGTAATACCGTATACCGGTGTAAAAGAGGGAGGAGGTTTGACGGTATCAAAACTTGGATACCGCCCAAGCCTCGTCCAGAGTAACGTTTATTTATATTTATCTTTTAGTTATATTTCATAGTTATAGCCTTTATTACTTATGTTTGCCTTTTGTGTCCAAATAATTAAAAAACACTCTCTTGTATTCTATTTTTAGGCACAGCTTTGTATGAAAAATACAATAACTATAGTGATAAACAATGATCTAGCTGACAACTGAGCAACATAAGACCACTTTGTGGTCCAGTGTATGTAACATTTATTTATATTTATCTTTCAGTTATACTTCATAGTTATAGCCTTTATTATGTTTGCCTTTTGTGTGCAAATAATGGAAAAAACTCTCCTGCATACTATTTTCAGGCACAGCTTTGTATGAAAAATGCAATCATAGCTATAGTGATAAACAACGATCTAGCTGACAACTGAGCTGTCAATGTAGTGTGTGCTTAACACAACACACAACAAGAAACTTGAGTCTTTAAATAAGTGCAGAGCTCCAGTCCTGCAGTGTAGCCCTGGCTTATACGCAGACATGTCTCTCCTTATCAGAGGAAACCAGCTCCTCTGAGACGCCATCAAATCACTGTGATGTTCAAACCACCAGGGAAGAAATGTCTAGGACCATCACCACAAGCGAGACTAGTGTGGCAAATAAGGGGAACGGCAACTTAAAATGCAATTTTATAACAGTGGTATCTCAAAATAGCAGAAGACCCGCGTAAAAAATTCAGACATCATTTTTAGGAGGAGTTACATTCAGCAAAATAGACCTGTCATAAACCTTTACCAACTGCACCTTGTTGCATTCCTTTCTCCAATATACATTATGTAACGCGTGACAATACACTTAATGCATATAAAAGTTTCAAACTGTTAATTAACTACGTAATTAAGTGCAATTACACCTGCTGCGTCCCAGCTTATGATGAAGAAGACAAAACTGATCACGACAGGCCACACCTTGCGTAACACGGAGACCGGGTTATACGGTCAGCGGCTCTTATTAAGTTGACCAGGATAACCCAGATAAGCAGGTAAGCTGTGGATGCGGGAAACAGCGTAATAGCGCGGGCGTGCAACTTGCGTATCAATACACTCGGGACGGGCGACTTCGTGTTGAGAGGTAAACATCATGCAAATCGCTTCTAGATCTAAACACAAATATCCGGTTGAGCCATAAACAGAAAGAAAAAAACACTGACCCACAAGTTAGTGTGTCACATTACCTTGGCTGGACAGAAGACACGCGGCCAGAATCAGGCAACAGTTTATCATCGTAAAGTCGCTCATTCCGCTCGTGTCCGCGGGAGGTTAAACCAATCCTGGAAACTTTCGCATAAAATCTCTTTCACTTTGCGAGGCGGTCTGTTGAGGCACGTCAGATGGGAATCTCAGCCTACGGTCCTCTTCGAGTGCTCAGTAAAGCTCTGAGTGTGTGCGGGAGTGTGTGTGTACAGGTATGTTATTGTGCTCGTGATGTGCCGCTGATTCCTCCTGCTCGCTCACTTGTTCTGTTCGATCGCGAGCTCCGTGAGCGCGACCAGTGCTCGTGATGTCATCGGCGCGTCACGCCTTTGGACGGAATGGAAGACTAGTGAAGTTTAAAACTTGTGGGTTTGAACTATTAACACGGGGAGACCGTATATCTGGGTTGCCGGGTTAAAATGACTCTTTGTGTGATTGTTATGAGGATAAGAAATGCCCCTGAGGTAAATGTATACCTAATGTTTGATTATGAGGAATGTATGGCGATGTTTTGAGTTGGAATAATGCATATAATCCGATATTAAAGCCTATTGTGATTGTAAACAACTGTATAATCTAACAGACATCGACTGTTTATGTGAAACACATTGTAGCAGAGCGTTTTTTATTGGTATACTCGACAATTTACTTCGATTAATTGCTTCATGTGCGAAATAGACGACACACTGTTTTGTGTGGTTTAAAAATATGCCCTCATAAAGGGTGAATGATGAAAAGAAATGCTTCAGAAATTCAATTTCAGGGGGCGACTATTCAGTGATATGAAAAAAAAAGTTAATTTCCCACACAGGAAAAATTGTCAGACAATATAAATCAGACGGCTTGGCTTCTTACGTGTTCTAGTCGTTTTTTCTGAATCTCAACTTGTACGTTAATCTATTTTAACTACATATTGCCTGGTTGTCTTCATATGTACACGGGCGCCCATAAGTACGGCTGATTGACTGTCAAAAACAAGGCGATTTATTGAAATAAGGAGGAATGAAGGACAGGGCTGATGAATTCAGTGCTCTTCTCCTCTGGGAATGGCCTGCATACTAATCAGTGACCTCGCTCTGCCATCTATTGACTGATCTGCGCAATTACGCGCGCGCGCTCATTAGCATGCAGAGCGCGGGAGATTCTCTGTCAAATGAAATCCAGCGTCCTCTCGATTATGAACAAACTGTTGCTTGACTTTACGTTTAGTTTTAACTGGAAGTTCGACAATGTAAACTTTTGTTAGCGTATAATGTCTTGACTGACGTAAATAAAAGGCTTGAAAAGCTGCTAAGTTTGAAGGTTGCAGCCTGTGTGCACTTTAAATAGGGGATAGTTCACAATTTACTTATTTATTTTAATTTTTACATCCTAAGTAAAACTTTAAAGACGGTTTTAGTCAAAACTGTGGTCTTGCGTGATAACTATCCAAGTCAATGCCGCTTTAGGAGACAAAAAGACATATAGGGCGAAACAAAATCAATACCTGCGGATCCTGACGACACACTGACATTGGGGACGTCCATTTGCACACATCTCTATGATCAATCGTTGTTTAATTTAACTATCCATTAATTGATTAATCATTAACCTTAAAATGTGAGACATGTCTGCCTGGGGCACATAATAACCGCCATGACAGGATGGGTAAATGACTCTAAACACAAGCATTCTCACAAGAAATGTTTTTACTGTAAATAGGATTGTAAAAACAATCAATGCTTGGTAATTTAGTCCAAGTGTTTAATCATTAAATGTACTGACTAATATACAACGTGTCAATAGTGCCATTTCTGATATACCGTTACATGAGTGTGAGCAAAGCATTTTCATTTCTTCTTCTTTTTTACTGTAAGCATCTTTTATCTTCCTAAATGTGCATAGGATGTGAATATTAAGAAAAAAATGCTAAATGCTAAGGTTTACTCATGAATATCAATGACATGTTAGTGGCTTGTGCGTTTTAGTTAATAGCCCACTTCACCAGTTTTTACCTCACAGTGATATAATGTCAATATTTATTTATTACACGTATATGAGCTAAATGCACCAGTTGAGTTGGCTCATATACTGATCAATTCCAGATAATTAACGAGTCTCGTAACGCTGTCCACAATGAAACACAACAAAACCCTGGATGGTAAGCTGATACTCTGTTCTGTTTCTCCAAGCATGAAACGTTGAGTTTTGAGTGTCCTCGCTTTGTTTGTTTCCCCACACCTGCAGTACGTATTGCATGCAAGTCACATACACAAAAAGTGTATTGATTTAAAGGATTACTGACATTTAATCGGTAGTTGATTAATTGTTGTCATCCCTACCTTGGATTTTACAAAGAGAAATGATTGGTCTGTGCAAGAAACTGAACAACAATTACACTTTAATCCCCTCGACAAATGGTGAAACTTGTTTCACATCAGTGTTCACTTTCATAAGACTTCAATGTATCCTCAGGTATTAATTTAATTTTACCTGTATGTTTTGTTTTGTTTTTTGACTCTCAAAGTAACGACATGCTTACTTGTATTTCATGAATCAACCACAGGCTACAGTTTCCATTTTAAAAATATATATATTTAAAGTTCTACTGAAGAAAACCAAGCATTTTCATTTCTGAGATAGTAGCTAAGCCTTTATATACCCGAGGAAATGCTTCCTTTTGAATATTCCAATTTAAGAGAGCATTTGCTTGAAATCTGCAGTGCAGCATGAGTCATCAATATATTTGGTACTTTCTCCCTGAAGAGATGGACTGCACATTTTAAAATGTGTATATATCTGTTAATGCTGATTTTGTTAACCGCTAGGTGTGCATTAGCATATGGACCTCATGGCTAATATAGACTAAAAGCCACAACATTTTCATTGAAGGTGGTCTTTTAAGCTCTAAAAAGCAAGAATAATTTAAATGGAAGTCCATTATAAATATCTGGGACGCTCAGTCGTATACCTGCATCTGGAGGTCTGCGTTTCTCCACCGTTCAGCTCCAGCACACCTGCTGTAATTTTCATCTGAACCCAAAGACCTTGATTAGCTGTTGCAGGTGTTTGATTAGAGTCTTCTCAGAGCTTGGAAATCTCCCATCTCATACTTGAAAACAACCACTGGAATTGGACGTGATGGGAAGCTACATTTGCCTATTTCCAAGATGGCAGCAACCAAACCAATATCCAATTGGGTATTTTGGAGTGTTGGTGGGAGAATTTTAAAAGTGCTTAGTTTTGCTCGTTTTAAATGCCTACAGGTTTGGTCCAGAAAAACACTGTTCCTCTGACTGCTTCATTTGCAAATTGCATCGATCTGGTTTCTGAGTTCAGAGACTCATTGATTCAGTTTTCTCATTTAAAGATGTTAAATAAGTGCAGTATTTTATTTTGCAGAAAGGGGAATTTAAATTTTTGTTCAGATAAATTTGTCTTTATAATTTGTTAAAATTATACAGCTAATTAAATATATAAAACATTGCCTGCACAACATTTATTCATTTTCATTCGGCTTAGTCCCTTTATTCATCAGGGGTCGCCACAGCAGAATGAACCGCTAACTTATCCAGCATAGGCTTTTTACAGTGGATGCCCGTCCAGCCCCAATTCAGTACTGGGAAACATCCATACACACTCATTCACACACATACACTACAGCCAATTTAGTTTATTCAATTCACCTACAGCGCATGTCTTTGGACTGTGGGGCAAACTGGAGCACCCAGAGAAAACCCATGCCAACACGGGGAGAACATGCAAACTTCACAAAGAAATGCCAACTGACCCAGCTGGGACTTAAACGAGCAACCTTCTTGCTGTGAGGCGACAGTGCTAACCACTAAGCCACTGTGTTGTCACCTGCACAACAATTATTTTAAATGAAATGAAAGTTTTGTTTAGGTTTTTTGTTCTTGTTTGTTTGTGTAACAAATATGTTTTATGGTTAAAGTTTGGGTTTATTATTTATTTAAATATCTCTTTATACCGAGCAGGCAGTACATCAACATGATGTCAGATTGACGTTGTACCCCAACGTCCTAGGGATGTTGCATTTTGTTTAGAAATAAAAAATCAGGTTGACATCAGAACCCAACGTCAATGTCCAACCTAAAGTCAACCTAATATCAACGGCTAATAATGTTACAGCTTGACGTTGTGTGGATGTTACCGCTACAATGTCTATCAGACATTGGATTTTGTTTGCCATACCTGATGAATAACTGTTAGTATTTGATGTCAATATGACGTTGGTTTAAGATGTTGGCTCGATGTTGGATTTTGGGCACTTTCCAACACAACCTAAAATCAACAAAATATCAACTTTGTTATTGGATGTCAAAATAACATTGTCCTTAGGTGCTGACTATTGAATTTTGGTCACCTGACGTCAAGACCTAAGTCTAACCTAACATTAACATCTTATGGCATTGTGTGCCTGCTGAGTAGAGTCCTTAATTCTTTATTTAACATTCAGTTTTAATACCATTGATACATCATTATAGGTTTTTATCATTCGAATCAGCTCTTATGTTTAGATTTTCCCTGTGTTCAATTTTTCTTTTTAATTTTAGTTAAAGATATTGTAATTTTACTCTGTATTTATGTCATTTTATTATTTAAAACAGATATAGTTTTATGTGTTTTATTATATCATCTAAATGAGAAATAGGCACCACAGTGGTGTAGTGAGTAGCACGTTCGCCTCACAGCAAGAAGGTTGCTGGTTCGAGTCCCGGCTGGGTCAGTTGGCATTTCTGTGTGGAGTTTGCATGTTCTCTCCGTGGTTGCGTGGGTTTCCTCCGGGTGCTCCGGTTTCCCCCACAAGTCCACAGACATGTGGTATAGGTGAATTGGGTAAGGCTAAATTGTCCGTAGTGTATGAGTGTGTATGGATGTTCCCAGAGATGGGTTGTAGCTGGAAGGCCATCCGCTGTGTGAAACATATGCTGGATAAGTTGGCGGTTCATTCCACTGTGGTGACCCCAGATTAATAAAGAGACTAAGCTGACAAGAAAATGAAATGAAATGAAAATGAGAAATATTGCCTTGGCAACCAGGTCACTGTTTTTACTTTCACTTAACATTTATTTCATTTGAAGGAAAAAATAAATAAATTTAATGGTTTAGTCAGCCACAATAACAGTGCAATAACATGACGTTATGTCCTATTGCCATTACAATAGCATGTCACAGCAGTATCCAAAGGTTTTTCGAGGAACTGTGTCAAAAACAGGCCACTGAACAACATCATATTAAAGATCCTCATAAACAGACAGATAATTGCGCTAGAGCTGCTCATCAAGTCTTTGGGACAATACAAATAATCTTGTTGTTCAGGAAATTACAGCTATTAAAATCCTCTGGGACGCCATTAGCAGCATTTCTAGGAGTGTCCATTTAACTGCCGTGCCTTTAGGTCAAATGTAACTGCTGGCCTATTAAGAGTCTTGTATTGTCAAAGTGAATGGACTGCGAATGCGTCTTCGAGCCATGACCTTCAAGCGCACTATTTTAACCACATTCGGAAAGATTCACAGATTATGATGTTACCTAACAGCTCTCACAGATGCATCCTTAATATAGCTGAGTCACGCTCTGACGGAGCACAGGGGGGAAAAAAAGACCAATTGAATCCTATTAGAATCTGTCCATATTTCCCCACTTGGTACTGGGTGTTCAATGGCGCCTGACGATGTGTATCTCATCTGAGCCAAAAAATAGCTTGAATTGCCGCTCACCGGGCCAAACGCTGACAGTCTGGCACTAATGATACGTTTTCAAGCATTCAGTGTCATTGTCTCCAGCTCACTGTCCTAAGCGGAGGTCCAATAGGATGGCAAAACGTCCAAATCTGACAACCCTTAAAGAAAAAAAAGAGCTGGCCTTCACACTCGCATACTTGGCCATCCGTTCCAGGTTTTTGAGAGATTGTCCCTTAGCGGGCTCGGATTGATTAAGCTGGCTGGCTGCTTTAATGTGATCATGTATCAGTTGCCTGTCGACACCTTCACCGGCATAAATCTCCAGCTCCGACAGGCTGATTAATACAGCCAAATGTCCATCCCCCTTAACTTATGGTTGCTGTATTTTTCGATGCTCCTCAGGTCTTGAACTAGTTGCCTTCTGCACTTTGTATAGATTACACTTTCTACAGAATTTTTGCATGTCCCCTTGCAAGTGCAGCTTCATTTTCTTAAACATAAAACTTGACCATAAGACTCACCAACAGTAGACGTTTATTACAGAACACTAGAAAACGTCAAGAGGAATGTAAAGCCTGTTTCACACTGCAAGCGCAAGCAGCGCGTGAGCAGAGCGTGTTTTTTTCGGCGTCCATGTTAACAGATTAGAGCTTTCATACCGCAAACAAAAGCAGCGCGAGGCGTGAGCGTCGCTGAAGCAGCAGTGTCGCGATCGTTTCGGTGCTGGGTCTATTTTTGACGCGCTGCTCACGCTCAATTAAAGTGACAGTGCATTGATAATGACTTAGGCCCCGTTTACACTAGTGCGTTTTAGTTTTAAAGCGGCGTTTTAGCATGAAAACGATCCACGTCCACACTAGCGTTTCACCCAGTGTCTCTCAACAGATCTCCCTCCACACTACGCCACCAGAAACGTATATCTCGTGACCATTCGCGTACTCTGGGCATGCGCGTTCAAGTATAAACAGGAAGCACGTGTCTCGCTCGGCATTTGGTTATTGTTAGTCAACAAACGCTGGTTGAACGATGAACGCGATGGCAAAGAAAGCAAGAGAGGTCTTTTTGAGGACAGACGACGAGGTCGAGTTGTTACTTAAAGTAACAAATGAATATAAAACATCCATGGCTATCGAAAGTACAGTGTTTACAGTGAAGGCTGGTCTGCCGTCTGCCGGTGACGTTATAGTCATGTGCGCTTGACGAATAAGGGAAGGATACGCAATGACCCAAAGCCCCAATCTCAGCAGCCACGTCTTCGTTTTCAAAGGTCTCCGTTTTCCCACATCCACACTGAGACGAAGCAGCAGCATTTTAGAATGAAAACTCCAGCGTAGTGTGGACGGATGGCGTAACCGTAGCAAAACTTATGCGTTTTAAAGCGAAAACGCACTAGTGTAAACGGGGCCTGTAACTGACCTATTTTTGCAATTTGTTTATTTTTCTAATGGAACATAATAGGTTTGAATGGTGCTCAATTTATTGTTGATTTTATTTTGAAATTGTATGCTTCGTACTGAGGAACTTCTATTTTGAAACTTACGTGCGTACGTTGTTTTTTCCCGGTAAAAAGGTTCAGAAAAGGTGCGCTAAAGAGCAGACAGAGATCGCTACTTTATGAAAGACAGAGAGTCTCTTTACACGAGAAAAGGTTGATCCTTAAATGCTTTAGCACTCTCCGAAGAGGCACAAGGTTAGTGTTTGCAAAATATTATGTATATTGTGTGTTTTAGCCTTGTATGTATGTACTTAGAATATGATGGTGAGCAGCTAAGTTTGCATTAAGCTAATACATGCACTATTGTACTAATGTTTTTTTGTGTGTGTGTTCTGTTTAGCTCTTACGTTGGTGTTTGATTCAATAAATCATTAAAACCATCAGTTTAAGTCTTGACCATCTATCAGGGAGGACGCTACAGGGCCTTAAACAAATCAGTTGTCGCACAAAAAAACTAAAAAATTGCGTTGGTTCAACTTATTTCAAATAAGTAGTTTGAACAAGCCGCAAAAGTCATGCTTGTCTCATTAAAATGTCTACAAACATCAAAATAATCTGTGATCAGACAAAACTTATGAAGTTGTTCAGTGATTCACCACTAGGGGTATAATTAATGTGGATGTTATGACATTACACAGATCGCCCCCCAGTGGAGAACCATTGAATTTTTGATAATCAGTTATGACAAAGCATAGAAATTATTGGCAATTCGAAATATGCTTCGATCTACTGATTCAAAAATTAAAGATTCATAAAGATTTCAAAATTTTATGAAGGTTTAAATGCAATTAGTTTTAGATTCGTTTCTCAAATCACTATCAGTTCAATATGCTAGTTGTTCTTGTACTAACACATTTAAAAGGGTCAAGCTAAAGTATAACAGAATCTAATAATGGTAATACAAAGCCAAATGTCCACCCGCCTTCCTTACAGCTGCCAGATTTTTCTATTCCGCTCAGGTCTTGAACTGGTTGCCTTCTGCCCTTCATTATTATAGTATATCTTAAGACTCCATTAAACTGGTCCGGCTAAGTGTTGCTCTGCTAATGGCGCTCTGAGGAGCTGCTGATAATACACTATGATTAAACGCATTAAAGGGCCGAGCGACTACCACCCCACAGCAGGGTTCCTGTTCGTTCTCTGCACACACACGCACTTATTGTCTCGCTTCATTCGCCTCAAATGTCTCATTCCTCAGGTTATCTTAAAGGGGTGGTTAAGGCTAAAATGAAAATTGTGTTATCGTTTATGAGCTCATGTTCCCGGCGTTCAAAACCTTTGTGGATCATTCGGTTTGAATCAGCGGTTGCGAGCACGTATCATCTGGAATGTCATTTCAGTAAACGAGCCTTTGTTTCAAAATGACTCGAAATGTTAGGTAATCTAGCATCGGTTTTATACATTTGTAGGTTTTTAAATGACAAATGTGTAAAATAAAATAAAGATTTGCTCTTATCAGTTTAGCAGAGGCCATAAAACAAGCAGTGTAAATTTAAAAAGAACACATTTAATACCGCAGTCAAAGAAGAAAGGTGTTTTTTTTTTTTTTACAAAGTCATTGAAGTGTAATAAAGCATACTCGTTTTACATATATCGGAATATGTCCTGTTTAATTTAATTTCCATTAAAAGGTTATTTTGTCTAACTAAAGTTTAGATACCAAAAAATTTATTTATAAATAAAATTACACACACATGTATATATGTATACACACATTATAGTGCTTTAGATATGCACACCAAAAATCTCTACATTTAAAAGGTGTAGTATGTAAGTTTGACACCCAGTGGATAAACTAAGTATTGCACTCCTGGTTTAAAGAGCCCCTATTATACATTAAAAAGGGTCATATTTTGGTTTTGGGGGTCTTCATCAACAGGCTGATATGAATGCAAGGTCAAAAAACACATTCATTGTCTTATAATATGCATTTATTTTTACCTCATTATCCCAGCGACTCTCATATGAACCGTTCAGCGATTCATTTGTTCCCAAACTACTCCTTAGCGCGATGCTAATCCGTGCTGATTAGACCGATGAGTCGCTGACCCAGTCTGTTGCGATTGGTCGACAGCGCTCAGCGCGAGAGAATGCCCATCACGTCATAGTGAATGCGTGAGCATACCTGCCAACACTCCCGTTTTTTCCGGGAGTAGCCCATATTTCACACCCATCTAACGGCACCCTCCCAATTTGTTATTTCTCCCTGAACTCCTTCTGATCCTTCCTTTAACAAATGGTCGACGAATCCCCCGGTGTAAGCCTGTAGATTTCAGAAGCACTCCTCAGAGGGAACACAGCACAAGGCTGGGGCTATAATGCTGAGGCATTTTTGCAAAAATAAACCTCAACCACTGATCTTTCTTGACCCAACTTTTCCCTCACACTTCAGGAGCACAGCATCCACGCGACATGATTTAACCGGAATTCGATACAGTGCTTGTCGTCTTCCACTTTTTCTTCAAGTCTGTGGGCGGGGCCGGGGGTTTCAACTTTCCCCCGTTTCCCTCGGGGCTTATGTTTCGCGTTGACATCAAGCCGAAACGGCTAAAGACTCGTTATAACTACAATTCATTTGAAGAACGATGAGTCGACTTTTTTATAGATGAATCAATAGTTTTAAACACTGTGCACTTTCAGATTTAAGCCTTAGCTGGACATTTCACTTCACTTAGAGCTGTGTTACACACTGCATGCAAGCTCATTTTCAAAAACCCATAATAGGGGCTCTTTAAAACACATGCAAGGTCAGATTACCAGATTGATGACATCAACAGAAGTGAACCTGACTATCGAGCCTAAAGGCTGATTTCAGTCTTGTTCTAAGTAAAAGCAACGGCACACGATAGAATGAACATTTTCATAGAAAAAGGAGTTTCTGTCCTAACCAACACCTGAAATTTCTGCTTCTATTTCTTGCAGCTGAACAACAGGACAAACTTACCATGATCACCTCAGGTACACCTCATGTGCTTTATTCAGTGTTAAATGCTAATAATGTGGGTTTAAATACCATTTAACGTGACTTTTATTACTGAAAGCAGCAGCAGATAGTTCACCTCAGATCTTGAAAATAAAACAAACCGTATGAAACTGAACTTTAGATTTGTGACTCAGAGCAAGCCAACACATATCAGTGATTCAGCATGTACATTTAATAATGTTAAAGAGGTTTAACATGTATTAATTAGATTATAAACCTAACAAACCTTCGTTGGAGTGCAGTGAGTGCACTATTCGGCGCTTCTGAATAGCTGTATTAAAATTTCTGTCATGTTTCGTTTGGTGCAAACAATCAAAGTGCTTATCACTGCGTATCCTGTCAGTGTGTTGTTGGGACATAGGGTTACAGTGTAATCTGCTCACCTAATGTTTACAATCGTGATATTTATATTATTTGCTAATTAATAACCACCTCATGTGGAACTGAATCTACGTCTCACTTCGGAGGCTACTACTGTCCATCAGAGGTCACATTGCGGTCATGGACGTACACTTTGAGAGCCTTCCAGACTGAATGAATCAAATATGCTCCTTTCCACCAAGGCCATCCAGGGTGCTGACATATAATTGGTTTAACTGGCATTGGGTGGGTTAAGCCTGGTTTATACTCGACGCGTCCGCTAGTTCGCTTGAGTGCGCGCGGCAAATATGACGTCATCGCGGAGTTTCCGGATGTTCGCTTTGGGTGCGCGCGACATGGTTTCGGCTGGCGGAGCGCACAGAATTTTTTGAGACTCGAGCGAACAGTGCGCGCGGTGCCGCTTCTGATTTGAGTTGAATATGATTCACTTTGAAGAGATTTTGTCTGAAACAGGTACGAATGTAAAAATATCTTTATGATCAGTGATCATAGAGATAACCAAATGATCAGTAATTCTTGGCTAGAAATTGCAACAGTAGTGAGAAAGGAGGAAAGTTTTTGTAAAAGTTTTGGAAAAACCTGAGGGATGAGTTTATTAAAGCCAAAAGAGGCCAATGGAGACACAGGTACACCATTACAGAATATGTTTTTCCACCAGTCATAGGTTTAACACTGATGTATATATTACAATTGAATTTAAAACAATTTAATAGTTACAAAACTATAATGAAGTAACAAATGATGTCTTTGATAACTGGGCAGGAATATCTGAACCTGTCGATTTACAACATGATGCCGTTTTTCTAGGCTTTATGGTGATAATGGTCAGGAATGTTGGATTATTATTGCCTTTTTAGCATGAGAAGAGGACAGAAACTAACCAGACAGTAATGTGTGAATTGTGGAGCGGGCTAAATAAATAAAAAAAACATCTGTATTATTTAGTAAGTGTACTTTTTGCTTTTATTCTTGCCATAATAAATAAATATATTTGTTGAGGAACCCATGTTCTGTTGTCATTTAATATTTTAATACACTTTAATTGGTAAAACTGTCTGAGATACGAACAAAAGCAAGTGACGCATCAAACGTTGATTTAAAAAAATCTTGAATGGTTACAAAAATCTTTATAATCATTAAAATAATTTATAAAAATAATAAAAATAACTAGTTTAATAAACATCAATAATGTTAATGATATGACGTAGTTCCTGAAACTTTCTACTTCTCTGTTTATCCGTCTGACTTTACGGTCTGTTTCTTTTGACCGCCCCCTGTCGTTTACGAGAATATCACAATGGCGAACGCAGCGAGTATAAAAGCCTCGTCCGTTTCGCGAGCTGCGATGCATTTCGTGCGATGTGGCGCCAGGCGAAAGTATAAATCCAGCTTTAAAGGTACCAAAACAAAGACAGACGTTCCAGCACATAACTAACATTTTCAAAGCAGAATATCTGACGTCAGCATTGTTTTTCAGATAAACGAGTATGTTCACTTAGCATGTTTCTTAAATATCTATAACATATTATAGTATTGTTATGCTTTAGAAGAGTCCAAAACGTACATACAGCACTTTTAATAATTTATTAACACAACTAGATTACACTCGCAATAAACTATTTATAATATTTGCCAGGGGCGCCGCTAAGGGGGGGAAAGTTAGGACGATTCTAAGGGCCCGTGCACTCTGGGGGGCCCACAGAGATCTGCTTTAGAATTAATAACAGTACTATAATGGAATTATTAATGTATCTCTAAATTACAAGTAAAACAATTTATTAGAAATAGCTAAAAATACGACTTATATCTGCCCCTCGTGTCTGTCACATCGGTCACTGACAAATTTTACCCCCCCCCCCCCCCCCCCCCCCCC
>CAIGQQ010006515.1:1762873-1784005 GCA_903798035.1 Danio albolineatus | reverse complement strand
TGTGTGTGTGTGTGTAAATAATCTGTTCCGATGTTCACTAATATTCAATTCCACTGTTTATGTGTGTGTGTGTTCATGCAAGCAATCTGTTTGTTTGTTTGTGTGTGTGGGTGTGTGTGTGTGTGTGGAAATAATCTGTTACAATGTTCGCAAATATTCAATTCCACCATTTGTGTGTGTGTGTGTGTGTGTGTGTGCCAAAATAACCAGTTTCAATGACTGTATGTGTGCAAATATTTAGTTTGACTGTGTTTGTGTGTGTGCAAGTGTTTGTGTGTGTGTGTGTGTATGGAATTAATCTGTTACAATGTTCGCGAATATTTAATTCCACCATTTGTGTGTGTGTGTGTGTGTGTGTGTGTGTGTGTGCCAAAATAATCCGTTTCAATGATTGTATGTGTGCAAATATTTAGTTTGACTGTGTTTGTGTGTGTGCATGTGTTTGTGTGTGTGTGTGTGTGTGTGTGTGTGTGTGTGTGTGTGCGCAAATAATCTGTTCCAATGTTTGCAAATATTCAATTCGTGTGCATGTGTGTGTGTATGGAAATAATCTATTACAATGTTCGCAAATAATCAAGTTTGTGTGTGTGTGTGTGTGTGTGTGTGTGTGTGTTTGTCTGTCTGTGAGAGTGTGTCAATATTGAATTTCACAGATTTGTGTGCATGTGTTTTAATATTGAATTTCAAAAATATTTGTGTGTGTCTGTGCATGTTTAAATTTTTGTTTTCACTGTTTATGTGTGTTTATGTGTGTGTGTGTGTGTGTGTGTGTGTGCGTGTGTGTGTGTGTGTATGTGCGCGCAAATGAGGAAATAATAAATTTTACTGCTTTGTGTGTGTGTGTTTGTGTGTGTGCGTGTTTGTGTGCATGCATGCAAACTCTTAATTTATCTGCTTTATGTGTGCTTGCATGTCTGTGTACAAACTTTCAATAACAGGGAATGTGTGTGTGTGCATTCAGTGTGTATTCAGAGTGTATTCATACACAGTTACACTTTATGTGTGTGTGCAAATAATAAATGTCACTGTTTGTGAGCATGTGTGTGCTCGTATGCATGAGTGTGTGTCTGTGTGTGCAAATATAATTCCACCGTGTGCACGTGTGTGTGTGATGGAGAGGAATCAGAGGTCATGTCAGTTTTGTCAGTGATGGTCTCTCAGTGATTCTGCTCATGATTTACTGAAGCCGTGTTTGTGCTGAATGGACGTGCTCTTGAAAGCTGAGTTGGAATATGAAAGAGCGGCCATAAAAATAACCATAAAGGAGTCTGTTAGAGTTGCGTACTGTAACCGCTAATGTGCTGAAGTCATAACACAGCAGCAGAATGTCTTTTTTCTTTCTTTGCAGGAGAGTGAATATGAGTCGAATCGTTTACTGTAAAACAGGACATGAAACAGGAATTTCAGTTGCAATGAATAAAGGGAGGGTGGCACGATGGCTCAGTGGTTAGCACTATCACTTCACAGCATAAAGGGTCACTGGTTTGAATCCCGGATAGGCCTGTTGACATTTCTGTGTGGGGTTTGCATGTTCATAATAATACATTTTATTTAAAGCACCTTTTAAGAAACCCAAGGTCACTGTACAACATCATATAAACAATTTAAAAATAGTATAAAATAGAGAAGATGATAAAATACAAAGACATGAAACAGGGTGTAGTAAGCAGTTATAAAGAGTAAGTTATTTTGAACAGATGAGTTTTAAGTCTGCATTTAAACAGAGGGAGAGAGTCAATGTTGCGGATGTCAGGAGGAAGAGAACTCCAGAGTTTGGGAGCAGAGCGACTGACTGAGACGGGCAGAGGGAACAGAGAGGTGAATGGAGGAGGAGGATCTAAGGGAGCGGGAATGAGTGGTGATATGGAGAAGATCAGACAAGTAAGGAGGTGCGAGGTTATGGATGGCCTTGAATGTATGCAGGAGGATTTTATATTCGACTCTGGGTTTGATTGGGAACCAGTGCAGATCTTGTAAAATGGGTTAAATGTTCTCCCCGTGTTGGTGTGGGTTTCCTTCGGGTGCTCTGGTTTCCTCCACAGTCCAAAGACATGTGGTAAAAGTGAATTGAATAAACTAAATTGGCCGTAGTGTATTTGTGTGAATGAGTGTGTACTGGGTTACAGCTGGAAGGGCATCCGCTGTGTAAAACGTGCTGGATAAGTTGGCGTTTCATTCCTCTGGGGCAATCTCTGATAAATAAGGGAGTAAGCTGAAGGAAAATGAATGAATGAACGAACAATAATAATAACAATAAAAACAACACAATAAATTTGTCACAAGAAATATCTAATTAACATTTTTACTGTATTTTAAATATTTGTTAAATGGTGATAGATTTGCTAAATGTTTGTTTCTATATTTTTATGGTTTAAAAAAAATGAAAAGTATATTTAATGTTCGTCTTTTTTTTGCATATATTTTAAAGTTACTTGTTTCAATAGTTTGTTGGTTCCCACTTTATATTAAGTGACCTTAACTAATATGTACTTACACTGAAGCTAGTCATTTGTTATAATACACTTATTGTGTAAATACATGTTTTTACATTGTACTTCTGCTTGATTAAATACCTGTATGTAATTACATCAGTAATTACCTTTTGTAATTAAATTTATAACTACACTGTTGACCATGCCTAACCCTTTAATCCTCTCTTAAACCTGCCCATACCACCAAACCTGTCCCTAAACCTACCTGTATCCCACCTCAAGAGCACCACAAGTGTTCTTTAATACATTGTGGACACATTAAGTACATTGTATTTATATTTTTATTTAAGTACATAGTAGTTAAGGCCACTTAATATAAAGTGGGACAGTTTATTGTTATTATAAGTATAATTTTTATTTTCTTTTTTTTCATATAGAAATAAATACATACAAACTAAAACTATTACTGCCACACTGGTTTCTAATCAAGAAATCACTTAAATAGGACCTGCCCAACAAAATGAAGTAGACCAAATGATCCTCAAAAACATGCCGAGATCCGATGGTTGTACTTTTTTATATTTTTTAAATGAATTGCAGTCTTTATACAAAAATCTAAAATAGTAGTATGATTTTTATGGTTTAAAATATGTTTGCAAATATTTAATGTAATATTTTTTTCCTAATTTTTAACCATTTATTTTCTTTGTTAATTTCTTTGTAAGAAGATTTCAGACACTTTCCTGCAGTGTGACAACAGCTGCGATGAGCGTCAATCCAAGAACAAATATCAGCACCGAATTTGTTGACGCAATCCATGAGACAATTCAAACGACCACAGGGAAATGTTAAAACAGTTATTTTCTTTCTGGTTTTATTATTGAGGTGCAAAATTGCCGCTACAGTTTGTTTACATTTGCTGTGAGGAATCATTTCAGAATGCGGGATAGTGAAAGCGTCACTTGTGGATGACATCAATGTTTGGCACGCCTTCATTGTTCAGTCTGACTTTATGATAGCTGAGATCTTACACTGTGACATGCGAGTCATGTTCGTGCAGTCTGACATGCCACAATCGTTCAGGATTTACAAAAAATAAAAATAAAACATTGCACAGCGTGAGTCAGCCTTTAACTGCCTTATGTTCAGTTCTCTTAAATGTGTTAAGCTAACTTAGTCGATTTGGGTTTTGAAAACATGAATGAATTGTGTTGAACTCTATATATTTTGCACTGTATACCATTGCCAATATTACAATATTTATAAATCTGTCATCATTAAATATGTTATTTCTGTGCGCGCGTGTGTGTAATATAATTTTAGGTGGCAGCTAGCTCTCTGCAACTCTCACATGGTCGCCCACTGAAGCTAAGCAGGGCTGTGCCTGGTCAGTAGCTGGATGGGAGACCACATGGGAAAGCTAGGTTGCTGCCGGAAGTAGTGAGGCCAACAGGGGGTTTTCAACCTGCGGTCTGTGTGGGTCCTAACACACCCAGTATAGTGAAAGGGGACTCTATACTGCTCAGTGAGTGCCGTCTTTTGGATGAGACGTTAAACCGAGGTCCTGACTCTCTGTGGTCATTAAAAATCTCAGGATGTTCTTCAAAAAAGAGTAGGGGTTTAACCCCGGCATCCTGGCCAGATCTGCCCATTGGCCTCTGTCCATCATGGCCTCCTAACCATCCCCATATCATAATTGGCTTAATCACTCGGTCTCCTCTCCACCAATCAGCTGGTGTGTGGTGTCGTGTCATCCAGGTGGATGCTGCACATCCAAAGCGCTTTGAGTGTCTAGAAAAGCGCTATATAAATGTAAGGAACTATTATTATTATTATAATTATTAATTTTGAGCGTCTTGAGATGGATTGACTTTCTGCATGTGTAAAGCTGAAAACAGGTGTGTGATATAAGAGCACTGCATTTGGAGTTTGACAGGCTCAGCTCTCCTTTGTCTAAATCTCCTTTTGTGTTCAACAGAAGAAAAAAAAATCCTACAGGTTTAGAAAAGGCATTATGGTGAGCAAATGATGACAATTTTCATTTTTCAATCAAGCATCTCTTTAAGAGCTGCATACTGACGAACACGGGGCCATTACATCTCTGATGAGCTACGATGAGCCAGATTTAGCATTGATTTCTGTCTCCAGATTTGCTGGAGCACCGACAGAGAGGTTTAATTTAGTGTGAACGCAGTCCAACGCGACGCTCAAAGAGATAAGCTTCACTCTCTGTTATGTGTCACGGTGTTTCATAGCGCTGGAAATTACACAAAGGACAGGTTTATTGCTTAGGAGCTGAAAATTCCTCTGGAGAAACACAAATAGACACAAATCAGACAATGGCGGACGAGAATAAAGAGCTATGAAATGTATGTGGCCAGCATATACTTTTTTGAGATCTTTTGATTGCCGACTTCTAAGCTTATTATTGATCATTATTGATCTCCCCCGAGACTCCGGAGGAGACGCTTTTGAAATTACAGATGTCTCTTATCTTATAAAACACATTTTCTGGAAACTATTTCAGAATAAGCCACTGCAAGCAACACAATAATGGGACTTTTTAAAAAGAAAATGTACCACCTCCAGTGAAAACGTTCCCTAAACTAACTAATAAAGAAATAAAAAACTTATTTGCTGAAGCTGCCATAATGTTTTATACCTTGCTTTCTATGGCTATGAGTTCTTTTTTGAGATACACTCATGTACACACACTCTGTTTCACAAATACTACACTATAGCATATGAACGACTGAGGAAATGTGATGGAAAGTCATTCATTCATTTTCTTTTCGGCTTAGTCTCTTTATTAATCTGGGGTCGCCACAGCAGAATGAACCGCCAACTTATTCAGCATATGTTTTACGCAGCGGATGCTCTCCCAGTTGCAACCCATCATTGGGAAACACCCATACACTCTCATTCACACTCATACACTACAGACAGTTTAGCTTACCCAATTCACCTGTACCGCATATCTTTGGACTTGTGTGGGAAACTGGAGCACCCGGAGGAAACCCACACCAACACGGGGAGAACATGCAATTCCACACAGAAATGCCAACTGCCAACTCAGTCGAGGCAAAAGAAACAAACTAAATTTAATAACAGACCTGATTACTGTCACACCTGTTTCTAATCACAGAATCGCTTAAATAGGACCTACCCAACAAAATAAAGTAGACCAAAAGATCCTCAAAATTACACACCATGCCGAGATCCAAAGTTCAAAAACAAACGAGAAAGTAATTGAGATCTACCAGTGTGGAAAAGGTTATAAAGCTTTTTGATTTCTTCGTATTTTTATTTGGGGGGTAATACTTCAGACTACAGGTGTCAAACCTTAATTAAACACACCTGATCAAACTAATTGTTGCGTTAATTGCATGTCTTTGGACTGCGGGAGAAACAGGAGCACCCAGTGGAATCCCACGACAACACATATCAACACATATTATGCCTCGAACATTAGCTATTTTTCAATCCAAAGCTGCACTTTTTAATTATATGCTAAATTTTAGCGTTGAAAGCATTTTTAAATAAAGCACTTTGTCTTTCTATGTCTTCAAAAGAGTAAACCTCACAAAAATAAGTCATCATTTGTCAATAACCTGTCGTCATAATCATAGTCAAAACGTCGGTATGTGTGCATTGTGTCACACTGTACAGTTTAGTAAGTAAACAACGGCCTACAAGCCTAGATGTGCATATTATGCCACAAAAGTAAACAGTTACACACAATATACTGATCTGATCTGATATTTTACCAACAATCAATCATTAATCAATAATTAAAAGTAAAGCAGACAAAGAAAACAGGTGAAAGCAGCTACATTACACAACTTATATTATTTTTCAGTCATAAGATAGCACCAAACAGTCAAAAACAGCAGCTTGACAGTTTAGTAAAAATTTGAATACTTTCTAATGGTCAAAATGGGTTGTATAACACGGATGACGAGCCTGAGTAGTTGTTATCCGTGAATTAAAGAGCCCCTATTATGTGTTATTGACAGTGAGCTTCCATGCAATATGTAACACAGCACTAAGTGAATGAAAACATCCAGCTGAGGGTTAAATTTGAAAGTGCACTGTGTTTAAAACTATTACTAAAACTAGAGTCGAGTTGGGTTCGGATCTTTTGTTTGATCGCATCGATGTCGAAACGGTACATCACCAAATATGTAGTTCCAGTTCTGGTAAAATGTGAACGCGCTTTCCTATCAAACGCAAAGAAGGCGTGGTGGATCACGGGACTGATCATGATGCGAAGATGACGATCACTGACAGATGAAGATTCGGCTGCGGGGAATAAAAAAGAAACATAAAAAATAAATCTTACCTCTGAAATGTGATGCCTTTATGCTTTGTTTTCATTGTTGCTTCTTACTACACCCATACACAGTGCTAAAGTCCAGCATCTTCAGATTTGCTTTAGTCTTGACTAATGCATACCTGTCAACATTGGGATGTGAAAAAAGAAGAAGAAAGAAATAGAATTATCAGATCTCATTAACCTTTTTCTCAGTGTATAACTTACACATTCTGATTAAAGAGCAACGAATGAATCTCATTTATTATGATTTTTCGATTGGTTACATTAAATAACAGAGGTGTCACTTTAAAATACATTATAATAATGTTATAACGAAAGCATTCTATTGCTTTCCTTACTTTTTATGCTCATTTAGGACAAATTAGTTGTGTTAGGGAAAAAAAAAAACCACCAAGATCAACATCTTTAGATGTTATTAGTATTAATATTGTGTATTGCTCCGCTTCAAATCGCGTGTACAGAATCCGTTTGGGAAGTAGCGTCTGTTTATCACTATGGAGCACATCAGCGGACAGTCATGCACTACTTTAGGACTTGTTTTGAGGATTGCATAGGAGCGATGGCACCTGTAATGAAAAGGAAAGGGAATCCCGCCGTTTTAATAATTATTTCAAAGTGTTTTCATGCCTAAATAAACCAAAAGCATTTAAGAGCAAGGGGCAGCCCCTGGTGGTTCGGCGGTATGGGTTGCGTATAGGGAGGATCGGCTCTTTAATATTTATTGCCACCCGTCAGAGAAAGACTGAAAATACGGGAGAAATCCGGAAAAATACCTTTACAGGATGGTAGCAGGATAGAACTGTAAAATACGGGAGAATCCCGGGAAAAACGGGAGGGTTGACAGGTAGGCTAATGCGGTTGAATGACTTTTGTCCTGGGAGCACTGTACAAATGTGGCAGCGGTATTGACGCATGCACAGGCTCCATATGCGATATCTAGTGTACAGTATATGTCTATGATAGTCACCACATGCAAAAGTCCATGTTCAGATGTTTTATTTCAATACATTTGTCCACATAGTGTGGTTTTATCTTGCGTATCTCACTAAATTCCAACCCTATTGTTTATTCGAAAACATCATTTTAGGGCTAACAGGAAAAACAAGCAACATTTTCATTCTGTGAATAAGAAAAAAGTAATTCCACGGCAAAGTAGAATGACTTTAGTTGTGTTTCCCTTCAAAAACTGCACAATTTTGATCATAAATCAGAATCAAGCAGTCAACTTGTGCATAATTCATTTTTAGGAATGGATTTTAAGATTGAACGTCTGGGTCTAAGATGAGTAAAACAATATATTCCAGAAAAACAAATGGTTACATAAAAGCCTGTTATTTGGAATCAGAAATGAACTCGGTGCGGTTATCGAGCGCTGAGGGAACTGTGTGGCCACGGGTTGTAAATTCCCCACAGAGTTTGGTTGTGAGTGCTTTGGACATAAAACCTTTCGATTCGCCCCTGTTCTTTCTGCTCACTGGTCTGAAATTCAAGCATGAGTAGGAGTAATGTGGCAGATATGGCAGTCAGTCAAGCGTCTGACGGCAGTGCTATCATCCGTCTGCTTACATCAGCGCAGTCATGACTGCAGGAGAACAGACATTAGCAGAGGCGAAGACAGAGACACCTGTGTCCTGCTGCCACCAACACAAGCCATGCACCGATGAGCCAAAACATTATGACCATCTGCTTAATATGAAGATGCTGTCAAAACAGCATCAACCCACATGGGCAGTTCACTGAAGGCGTCAAAGCAGCATCTGCAGTCGCATACTACTGGTGTATGTACTATTGAATTTATAGGATGAATGTGGGAGTGTATCAATGGAATTTGAACGTATCACCATGTTGTCGTTATCACATGACCTATTCAACACAGGCGGCTCATTGGAAATATGTGCTTCAGCATACATTTTTGTCAAACCCAAAAAAATTACTTAAATATAAGTTTGATTGTAGTTTGTAGGTAAAATAAAACACTACAAGGCAGTAAACTGTTAGACTTTGCTGTAATTTTACAGTTATTTACAGCAAAAATGCACAGTAAAATACAACATACATTCTTTACAGTTCACTACTGTAATTAGCATTGCATTATGGGTGATTTTAAACTTTTATTGTAACTTATTGCATTTTAAGTATATTGTACACTCTCAGAAAAAAATGGTACAATGTTGTACCAAAGAAGGTACAAACCCTTGTCACTGGGGCAGTACCTTTTTATGAAACAGAATTGTACCTTAAGAAAAGAAACAAATTTGTACCTTTTAAGGTCATGATTTGTACCATGGGAAACCAAAACGTACCTTTGTTTTTAAAAACCTGCAGATACAATATTGTATACTTTGTGAAAGGCACCACCACAGTGACAAGACACTTTGTACCTTAACAGTGTCAAAAATGCTCACCAAACATTTATTAAAATGCCTTCAATGTTTAGTTTACAATACCTATAGTTTTATGTTTTACCAGTTGTTTTGTATTATTGTATTATAGCACAATAATGTATGTTTATAAGTATCTTTAAACGTATAATTTTAAATGATGATTCTCGTTTTAATATGGAAATTATTCATAAAAATCACTTTGCCTTTCCAGTCATATTTATTTTCATAGATACTGTAATAAAGAGGAGTTGTTCAACACTTTTGCACCTTTTATATGAGAACTATTGTGTACCTTCATTTCAGTTGTACCATAAAAGGCACAGAACAGTATCATAAGAGGTCTTTTCAGTACCATGTAAGGTACAATTTTTAGAAAGGTACAAAACTGTTCCTCAAGGAACATTATTTGTACCCTCGTGTACCTTTTTTTCTGAGAGTGTACTGTAATCAAAGTACTGCTACTGTAGTTGAAGACAAAAATTAGATGAAATTAACATCTTGTATCACATTATGTATTTAAAATAGACTGATGAATGAAAATTACTTTTGCAAACCGTTTAAAATAGATTTAATAACGAATAAGGGTGTCACAGTGGCTCAGGGCTTGGCACTGTCGCCTCACAGCAAGAAAGTCACTGGTCCTGGCTGGGCCAGTTGTCATTTCTGTGTGGAGTTTGCATGTTCTCCCCATGTTGGTGTGGGTTTCCTCTGGGTGCTCCGGTTTCCCCCACAGTCCAAAGACATGTGCAATCGGTGAGTTAAATAAACTAAATTGGCCATAGTGTCAGGGTGCTTTCACACTTGGTTCAATTGCCTGGACTTTACCCAAGTTCGATTGTCTCCCCTTGCCTCCTTCTCGGTTGGTTTGTGTTCACACTGTCTTTTTTCCTTCTGAACCATGGTATGCTTGCATCATCAAGCCGCTATTTAGTGTACAGCTGTTGCCACCCTAGTAGCAAAGAATTCTGGCCCAGATTTGGCATGAATCTGGCAGAGCAGGCATTCATCCGGCACTGGCATACGGCATATGGGCCAAATATGGTCCTGGTTTGGCAGAGGTGGCACCGTCTTTAAGGCGGCACACAACACTTGGGCCAGATGTAAAATGTAGTATTTGGGCCAGATGTTATTAACTGATATGTGGGCCGTGTAAGTTTGGCCAGTTTGACCCACATTTAAAATATATATTTTTTATTTTCAAGAAAAGAAAAAAATATTTTTACCAATCAGGTCACTTTGAGAAAAAGCACGGCCATAGCACGCCTAAAGTGCAATGATTCATGGGTTTATCAATTTCCTTGCTGTAGTAACACACCAACATATCTGGCCCAGTTCAGGCCCAGTTATGGGTGATTAACTTGGCTGAGTCTTGGCCCAGATATGGTCCATGTTTGGTCCTTGTCTGGAAGCTAGACTTGGTCCAGTCATGTACCGTAATTCACTGCGGCATGTGGGCCAAGCAAAATCGTTCAACCAGCATTTGTTGACTAACAATAACCAAATGCGGAGCGAGACACATGCTTCCTGTTTATACTTGAACGTGCATGCCCAGAGTGCGCGAATGGTCACGTGATATACGTTTCTGGTGGAAGGAGATCTGTTGAGAGACGCTGGGTGAGGCGCGGATCGTTTTCATGCTAAAACGCCATTTTAAAACTAAAACGCACTAGTGTAAACGGGGCCTGAGCAGCATGCAATGCCCACACCTAACCCCACCCCTAACCCTACCCCTCACAGTGACGTCACCAGCTCCATTGAGTGCATTGTGTCTCTGAAAAATGCAGTCTCAGCTTGCAAATCCAAGTCTGCATCCAGATACTATTAGGCAAGGCAGAAGGGCAGCAAGACGGAGAGAGATTTTAATAATTGACTCTTATTATAATAATTTCTAGATATTCATTTGGAATTACTGCGCTCATAAAAACAAGTCATTGATAGCATTGATTACACAGAATGTGTGTTTTGCAGTGATAGTTGCCTTTTTTGTTTTCTACTGGCAGTGAGAGTTTTGGCTGCTGTTTTTGCAGAAGTGCTCTAAAATGTTAAAGTTTTAAAAAGTCGCCAACGTCTTTCATGGTTTTTTTTTTCTTCCATTGTTTAATCTAATGAATGGAGGGATGGGCAGCAAACCAAATTTTAGAGCGCTCATGCTAGATTGACAGACAGCTGACTCTGTAGTTGCCTAGAAACTTAAAATAAATAAAAAACACATACTGTAGCACTGGTCTTTTCCAAATTAAAAATCAACCAAAAAATTGGAGTGGCTCTCCTGTCCAAACCTGAAAAATGCATTGTATGATTGGGGCCTTACATAATTGAAAGCGTCGTGATCTTATTATGAGCGCTGCATGTCTGTACAGAATATGTTTGGTTATTTATTATGATTTATAATAATTCCTGGACAATGTTTGCAGTGTGGCAAATCCAGCGGGAACTCAGTGTCAAACTTATGTCCACATGAATGGTGGACTCCCTTCGAAACACTGATCAGGGCATCACACTCCCTCCCTTCTCTGGGTTGTCAGGATATTCATTGCAACCTACTGCCATCACTACTGAATACATGTGCACAGCTGCCCGAAAACGAGTCTCGCTGGACACACGCTTGTGCTCATTGTTGATGCTTTTGCCGGTCGACAGGAGTCAGTATAAGCACCATCCTTTTTTTGTAGCCATGTTCATTGCCCTAGGATATCGATGAGCCTTGGGCGCTCAACACCCTGTTACCAGTTTGTGGTTTGTCCCACTTTGGACCACTGTTCTGTGCTGTTAGCAACCCTCAAGCCTTCCCATTTCACAGATACTCTGACCCAGTCGCTTTGACAAAACCGTCTGGCCTGGACTCAGATCTTTATTCCTGCTCATGTTACATTCATTATGTTATTAGAAGAACTGATCGGCTACCATGTATCCTACTGAGACAATAAAGGCATACCCGGTATAACTGAAACAAAACTGAAGAAACTTAAATGAGTTTCACCAAAGCAACTTTTGGGGGAGGTTGTTTTTGTCTTCTCTTCTCCCAATTCTGATCTGCTAACATTACTTGTCGAGGTCAAACTTCGGCTTCCAAACTATTTTTTAACACTTAATGACTCCAAGACTGAAGTTATCATTTATAGCCCGTCTGTTAAAACCATAGACTGTAAAAGATATGGACCTAGCATGCGTGAAATCACCTATAGGTTTCTAAACAATGCAAAAGAAGCTACAAGAAGGCGCTGACAACCATCACCATATTGTTGTCAGGGTTCTGCCACTACAGTCTTGTAAATTCTTGTTTTGGTGGCAGAGTCCAGACACTAGCTCTGTCTAGTCCTGTGTGTTGTCATTGTGTCTCTTTATGAGTGCCAATTGTGAGCTTGTGAGCTCTCGCTTGATGCAGGCGCGTGAGATCTGGGCGTATTTGCGATTGCGCGCTCTCCTCCTGGTGTTTGTGTTCGTCTGTCTGCAGCGTGGTGTTTCATTCCCAGCGTCTAAGTCTAGTTGGTTTTGGTTTTGGTTTTGGTTGCCGCTGGGATGAAACGCTGCATGTGTGAGCGCACGGTAAGATGTTTTCATTTTATCGTGTGCTTGTGTCTGGCGTTTGTTTTGTTGTCTAAGCACGAGGCCCTATGTTTACATAGTGGCCGTGTGCTTCCATTGCGTGTTCTAGTCTTTATGTTAGCACATGGCTTGTGGTGTTTGTCATGTGGTCTCTCGTCTATTATCTAGTCCCACCCTCCTTGTTAACCCATTATTAGTTCATCATGTTCACCTGTTTGTTTGTTTGTTAATTATTTCTGCTTTATATTCTCCTCATGTCTGCTGTCCTGTGCCAGTTCATCGTCGTTTCTAGTCTTGTCCTGTGTCCAGTCCTGATCCCTGACAGCCTGACAGTAAAGTTTGTTTGTTTTATTAATGTTTTTCCCCTCGGGGTAGTTTATTTAGCTGTTTTGCTATTCATTTTAGTTTACTATTAATAAACACCCATTTTATTTCTGCACCTGAGTCCTCGCTCCTTTTCCTCACCCTCAAACCCTGACAATTGTTTGCGCGTCATTGCACCGACCGTGGGTTACCAAACAAGGGCAGAGGTGGAGTGTGAGCGGAGCTACAGACACATGCTGGCATTTTGTTTATACAGACTTTACTTTGGGAGAAACGCTTAAAACTTCATTACCTGTGACTCGTTTGTGTTCTGACCACATGTGCTTGGTTGTATACTATATCAATAGTGTTTAGCCTTTTAAAAACACCGTTGTAAACACATTGAGCCACTAAACATTATTCTTAAGACGTTTTTCTATAGTAGGAAAATGCGAATCACTTACAAACACTTCAAATTTAGTCTGTGTTAGTGAATGCAAGACTATTTATGACATCCAAGCATAACACTGTATGACAACGCTTCAGAGGACTGCTCTATAGCCTACAGCTAATCTGGAGCGCATTACAGGTCTAAAGAAAATTATAAATAATAAATTATCTTACATTAAACAAATACATTTATACAGATGGTACACAAGTATATAATTTCACTCACCTGGGAAATGGAGGCAACTTGAATGGTTTGTGAGCACAATTAAGTGCACACAGCATGCTATAGTATCTGATAATTGCAGGAAATAATTCCAAAAGGCAGTTGACTGTGTAAAGCCACATAAAACAAAACAAAAATATGATGTATTTGTCGAGTTCAGCAGCTAACCAGTCGCAATCAGCTGAGGTGATGAGATACGAGCAGCAAGACCTAGCTGTCACTCAAGTGGCCACGCCCTTAATTATGCAGACTTAAAAAAAACTTAATAAAAACAAAATGGATGAGTTATAAAAAAAATTCACCCCCTCACAGTTGTCATGAAGGTTAATATTAACTATATGCACCAAAGCCATCTTTTGTACCAGGCTGTAAACATGTTTTTATCAGCTGTAAAAACAGCCAATGCAGTCAGAACACTTTGATTTCCTGCAGCCAGCCCCTAAAAGCGAGTCGATGAATTGGAGTTTTAGTTACTTCTTTATTGGCTTTCTGAGGGAGAGCGGGAGGTTGCGGCTTGTTTTAGGCAACTTGTCAGATTTTAATTTAAGTTGTGCATGCAATCTTGGTGTCCTTATCGACAATTAGCTTACATTGGACAAAAATGTTTCTTCTGTTGTCGCCACAAGTTTTTCCCAACTCTGTTTACTCTCCAAAATGAAACACTTTTTCCCTGAAAAGTCATGTGAGACAGTTAATCACTCTTTAATAACTTCACGCATGAATTACTGTAATTCTCTACTGTATGGCTTCTGGAAATCTCAGGTAGCTCGACTTCAAGTGGTCCAGAATTCTGCTGCCAAATTCCTAAAAAACTGTCGCAAATATGACCATGTCACCCCCATCCTACACTCCTTACACTGGCTTCCTGTCCATTTCAGGATCGAGTTTAAATTTCTTCTGTTTGTGTTCAAGTGCCTACACAATCTGGCATCTAAATGTCTTTCAGATCCCTATAACCCTCCAAGAAGTTTAAGATCTTGTAATCTTAATTTATTAATAATCCCTACTTCGAGGCTGAAACCCAAGGGGGAATGAGCTTTTTCGGTGGTCTGTCCTTGTTTATGGAATGGTTTGCTTGTACAGCTCAGAAAGGCCACCTCTTTACCCATTTTAAATCTCTTTTTTAAACTCATTTGTTCTCTTGAGCTTTTAACAAGTATTAATCTGCTGTTAAAGTTTCTTAACTGGTCTGCTCTTGCTTCATTAAGCTGTTATTGCTATTTGTACTTTCTTCCCCTCATGTTGTTTTATTTGTCATTTTATGTACTGCACTTTTTGCTAGAGTACATTTATTTGGGCAGAAGATACTCTGAGTATCTGAAGTGCATGATGATGTCATAAAAATCATTGATACTTATCACTGAAGAGAGAAAGTGCACGTTTTGAATGCTTGTATCTTTTAAAGGCTAATTTTGTCTTTTTTTGAGCAACACTAGCTTATATGTAATCTTAACATTAACTAATTATGCTAACACACAAAAACCATTCGATTTGATTCCAGGGGGCTTTAATATGTGGTCGTAATAGGAGAATGTTCACTTCACCTGTGACAGGTCATACTGTTTTGGTCACTTGTGCATATGCTCTCAAATCACTTTTCAGTGTCTGGCTGGACTGAGCAGAACCGTTTCAATAGCATAAATCAATACAGTAAAATGCATTCCATCAGGTACCCTGAATTTATTGATTTGTTTTCTCAAATATTTGCTCAATGCGAAAAGTCTAATTGATGAATTAGTTCAATTTCTTTCTCATGTTGGGAAACAAAAATCTTTATATTATAAGAAGAAAATCGGATCGGTGCTTCTCATGCGAAAATCACTGCAGTGTTTATTTAGTGAACGACATTAAATATTCTAGTCTGGTTTATGAAATAAACATTTAAGTTCAGTAATGTCCAACAGCACTGATAGAAAAGATTTTTTGAAGTTTTAAAGTGAATTATTCACACAAATATAACTTTTTCACGTCATAATAAACTTGTAAGGTGTTTTTGTCCAGTTTGATGGTATTCTGCAATAAGCCTTTGTTAATTTCTGACCCTGAAGAGGTCAGAGACCACAACAAAAACCTTTAAAATAGCATAAAAGTTGAACTTTAATAACAATGCATCATATTTAATAACATAATTATGTTAGTGTGTAATTTTTCTGTGTAAACGTGAAATTAACTAGGAATTTTGGAATTCATCATGCTTTATTTATCTAATTAAGGGAGTTTTTGTATAATGTCACAGCATTTCAGATAATGAATTGTGCTTGCATCATTCTTTTGTTGATATCGCTTCTTAAAATACACTAATACATTATTTACAATTTGTTTAATTTGTAATTAAACAATAAAAAAGGGACGCTTACCTTGGTTTTCATTTTCTTCACTGATCTCATTTCCAAGCATAGTTTATGAAGACAGATTCATCTATGAAAAAAAATGAATAATCTCAAAAATATGTTTAAACCAAGTATAAACTAAGTATTGTGGCTCGATTAGCTTTAGATAGATAGATAGATAGATAGATAGATAGATAGACAGACAGACAGACAGACAGACAGACAGACAGACAGACAGACAGACAGACAGACAGACAGACAGACAGACAGACAGACAGACAGACAGGAGTTTTGTGGTAATTATTTGGCTGTATTCGCAAAGAACTGCACAAAAAAAAAATCCTTTATAATACGTCCCTGTAAATATCATTGGTGTGAAAAGGAACACATTTTTCAAGTCATACTGCTCCATAGGGGATTTTTTAAGACAGATAAAATAACCTTAAATAGATGGATTTATATAGATATGAATAGCTTATTAGCATAAATTATATTTTTAGCATGAATTATCATGTTGTTAGCATGTTTCTAGTATGAATTAGTAAGTCGGCTAAGGATACGGATAATTGGGTAGGCTAAAATTGTCCATAGTGTATGAGTGTGAATGATTATGTATGGATGTTTCCCAGAGATGGGTTGCAGGTGGCAGGGCATCCGCTGCTTAAAACGTATGCTGGATAAGTTGGCGATTCATTCCGCTGTGGCGACCCCGGATTAATAAAGAGACTAAGCCAAAAAGAAAATGTATAAATGAATGAATGAATGAATTAGTAAGTCGTTAGCATATTTCTAGTATGAATTAGCATAATGCTATCACAATTTTAGCATGACTTAGTATGTTGCTAGCATGATTTTAGTATGAATTAGCACGTTGCCACCATGATTTTAGCATGTTAAATTCTAAAATGTAAATATTCCACATTTGTACTATCAGGCCTGTTTTTGTTTTTGTGGAGAAAAAAGTAAATAAAACATGTGTGCCACAGAACCTGATTTGTCCATCTGCATCATTTATAACTCAAACTACTCACAAAACTACAGCTGGATCCAGGGCCTGACAGAAAGTCCTGTAAAGTTGCCCGAGCACTTCGGCCTGGAGGTTTGCTGCTCAGAAAAGTTGTTTTCTACAGTTTCCTGTGCTTTCAGCCCACCGGGGTTGAATCCCGGTCAGCAGAAATGGATGAATTTCCAAGTGTCTCCACGCATTGCGATCCCATTAGATCCCTGTCAGTCACTCAGTTGATCTGAATCAGTCGTGTTCAGAAAACTCAAGTCTTTGCCTGCGGTCCATCACGCTTCGACAGGCAGCTGCTTTCTGCCTGCTTTCAACTTTACTTTATATTTCAGGTTTAAGCTGCATACTCGCATGTCAATCAATAATTCATATTACATTACATATTATGAATATTAAACACACCGAGGCTACTTATAGACAAAACATGAGAACTTTTAGCGTCCACACAGACTTTAGAATGTTTATTTGCAACATAAAAACAATTAAATATACAGTTGAATTCAGAATTATTAGCCTTCATGAATTATAAGCCCCCCTGTATATTTTTCCCCATTTTTTTCAACACATTTCTAAGGATAATAGATTTAATAACCAATTTCTAATAACTGATTTCGTTTATCAAAGCCATGATGACAGTAAATAATATTTTCATTCCTTCATTTTCTTTTCGGCTTAATCCCTTTATTAATCTGGGGTCGCCACAGCGGAATGAACCGCCAACTTATCCAGCATTTGTTTTACGCAACAAGGGAAACATCCATCTCTGGGAAACATCCATACATTCTCATTCACACACATACACTACGGACAATTTAGCCTACCCAATTCACCTGTACCACATGTCTTTGGACTGTGGGGGAAACCGGAGCACCCGGAGGAAACCCACGCGACCACGGGGAGAACATGCAAACTCCACACAGAAATGCCAACTGACCCAGCCGAGGCTCGAACCAGCGACCTTCTTGCTGTGAGGAAAACGTGGAACTCACTACGCCACCGTGGCGCCTCAAGGGGTTTATCCCAGTGAATAAATATCAATATCAATATTGGTTGCCAGATGCTCGTATATAGTTGTCAGAAGCTCTTATGTATATACACACACACACAAAAATGCATTTCATAACATTTTGAAAAATATATATAAAATCAATACATATAAAAATGATAGAGAAATATATATTCTGGTATTACATTTTTATAATTTTTCATAAAACATAAATTGACTGGATGCATTAATTATATGGATATACACTTTTGATGTATACATGCTGTATTTATTTATTATATTATTTTATTCATTATATTATTTTATTTATTGTGTGTGTGTGCGCGTGTTTGCACACTGTCTGGGGAAAGATATGTTTTATTTCAGCGAGTCAGACGGCAGCCCACCTCTGCAATATCAGGTCTCGTTCACGTCTGATGCACAAACAATGTGAGACGAGTTACAACACTATTCATATTTCATACTTCTGGGACAGATATTATGCCAAAAATACTGAGTGACAGCACTGATGAGACGCGTCTGCCCTCTGCTGGCCAACGGAAGACATGCACACGCTCAGCACGAGTATTAATCTTCCTCTGTACGCCATTATATTTCTCTTCATGCCTGACCAGCTTCATCAGACTGTTAACTAGCAGTGTGGTATTCATGGTTTTGTCCTTGCATCAGTTTGTTTTTGTCTTTCAGCGTTTGTCTCTCTCTATCTGCAGTGTACACTTCCTTATGCTGCAGAAACATCGCCATGGCAACACGGACAGACCGCAATCCATCGCCCTCATTAGGAAGAAGACTTCACACACCTCTGTTTAATCTATCCTTTATAGCACACACACACACACACACACACACGGGGTGGTAGTCTTATATGCTGACTCAATTTACATTTCAAGAAATATAAGCACTACAATGACATCAGTAATACAAGGCAAAACACTGAAGAACACAAAAATGAAAAGAAATCACGCACTATTTCAAGATTTTTGGGATTTTTTTTAAATCATAAAGAGTTTAATGTAAAGCAAACACGCAAAGATATACTTTTATTTGTTTCTTTTGTCATATTTTATCAGTTTGGTCTGTAAATTTGCCATGTAGCAGGATGATAATGCACCAATACACACAGAGACTGATGACAGAGTGGTTTGAGGAACATGAAAGTGATGTTGAACATCTCCCATGGCCTGCACAGTCACCAGAGCTAAATATTATTAAGCTACTTGGAGCTATTTTGGAGAAGCGGGACAGGAAATGTTTTCCTCCACCAGCATTCCGTAGTGACCTGGACACTTTTCTGACTATTCTGTAAGAAGAATCTTTTTTTTTTTTTAATTCACACACTGTTAAGACTTTTGGGGCTTTTTTGTATCATAAAGTGTCTAATGTTAAGCAAACAATGAAAAATACACTTTATTTCTTTTGTCATACTTTATCAGATTGGTTTGTAAACTTGAATGATACATATTTTAAAAGCTGATTAGTTAAACTGAGTTTTTTCTCCTGCAACAATCTTTATAGTTTAATGAATACTTCATATTTATGTTTTATATTCATAATTCATAATATACCTGATTATATTTTATTTCACAAAGAAAGAAAGAAAGAAAGAAAGAAAGAAAGAAAGAAAGAAAGAAAGAAAGAAAGAAAGAAAGAATGAATTTCTGGCTGTTGGCAAAATGTTTTGAATTATGAAGAAATATTTGAAGTGAAAAAAAAACTTAAAAATAAAATCAATTAATTTATTTATAATAATAAAAAACTTAATTTTAACACCCCAAAATACACTTTAATTATCAATCATTTAAAATAATACAAAATAAATGTTATAGTTTTGAAACAATTAAACTTTTATTTGTAATTGTTTTGAGGTCATTCAATGTTCTGATTTTTTTTTTCTAGAAATATATGTAAAATTGGCCAAATATGGCATCATTTGCATATTTAAACAACATTTTAGAAAACTAATATTAAAATGTGTGGTCTTTTTAATACACTGGAGAAGGACGATGACAACGATTAAATTATAAATTTTTTACCATATTAACCCACAATGTCTCTCCCTAATAAAACCACTTTTCTCTCTGCACACACTCAACACTGGACATATAAATAAAATAAATAATAGATGAGTCTGTCCTTAATTCTGCAGAGCAAATATATTACACAGGTTATTTTTAAATTAGCTCATTAATAATTGATAAATACCATTTTCCTTGACATTATTAATTCATATTAAATATTAAATGTTGTTCAAATGGTCATTAGTACCTTCAAAGACAAATTGATTTAATTATGCAGAGGATGAGAAGCACCAAAAAGGTAACACATAACAGAATTTATATATAATAAATCTCACAGTGGTTTGCTGCGGTCCAAAAAATCTTTAGAAATGTCTTCATATCGTTTTCCAAACTAGTACATCTAAATTATTTATTTTCTCTCAAATTCGTTTTAGAATTTCTGCATGATGTCTATCTTTTGAGGATCTTTTGGTCTACTTTACTTGGTCTACATATCTACTTGGTCTACATTTTGTCAGCAGGTCTTATTTAAGTGATTTCATGTTAGAAAACAGGTGTGGCAGTGATCAGGCCTGGTTGTGGCTAGAGAAATTGAGCTCAGGTTTAATAAACCAGAGTTATGTTTAACAGAGATAGGCAAACACTTTTTCCACACAGGGCTATTCAGTATTGGATTTTCTTTATCCTTAATAATAAAAACCTTAATTTAAACAGCATGATGTGTTTACTTGTTTAATTTCTAAATTCATTCATTATTAATTGAAAAATATAATTTTTGCTGAAATTATTAATCCATTTTAAATGCTAAATGTTGTTAAAATTGTCATTTTTACCACCAAAGACAAATTAATTTAATTTTGCACAGGATGAGAAGTTCCAAAAAAAAAGTTAAGCAATTATAAAATTATATATATTGTATTACATCTATTGTTCTCTGATGAGTCTATCTTCACTGTCTTTCCCACATCCGAGAGAGTTATGGTGTGGAGAAACCCCAAAGAAGCGTATCACCCAGACAGGTACATGGCGGTGGATCATAAAGCATGGGGGTGGATCGTTGATGGTTTGGGCTGCAATATCATGGCATTC
>CAIGQQ010006515.1:1721104-1732277 GCA_903798035.1 Danio albolineatus | reverse complement strand
TGACATTATTCGTCAGGTATGCCAACCAAAATCTAACGTCTGATAGATGTCATAGTGGTAACATCTACAGAACGTCAAGCAGTAACATCACTAGACGTTGATATTTGGTGGATTTTAGGTTGGATGTTGGACATTGACGTCAGCCTGACGATTTGGTTTGGTTCTGATGTCAACCCGATTTTCATTCCAAAAATGCAACTTCCCCACGACACTGGGTACACCATAAATCTGACATCATGTTGACGTCCTGTGTCTGCAGGGAGGTCTAATGCTCTCACACTAATATTGCTTCATAAGGTCCAATAACTGCAAATTTAGTCAACAAACCTTAATAATATAATCTCTGGATGCTACAAGAATCATTTCAAAGTCAAAAAATCTGGGGCTTTATCATGAAATATGCCTAAAACGTATCAATGCAATATAAAACCTTTTTCGTATACCTTTTCATACAATGCATTATTAAAATTACAATCAATCAATTCATCATCTGAATGCAGTTGTTTAATCGTAGGCAAAAAGAACCGATTTAATTCAGAATTTCACTCTTGTCTAGTATTATTTTTTTTGCGAACTGCTGTATTTACATTAGCTGCAATTTCACATTTGCAGAAATTCAGTCTTAATTGTGCTTTTTTTGACACCCTGTCTATTTTAAGCCATCTTCACTCTTCAAAACATGAGGTAGCAATTTTTACCGGCAGACCAAGCCACGCCCTATTATACAAAACTCCACCCACCAGCTACAGCTCATTATAATATTGCATTTAATAATCTGTTTCATGCGTCATAAAACTACATTAGCACATTAATCCGTTAAAAACAAATGCCATGAGAACGTTAATGAAAAAATCTACATATGCTTATAAATAAAGGCTACTAAAGGTGTTTTCAATTAAATGTCACATGCTTCCTTTTGTTCTGTTTCCCGCCATAATTAGTTACATTTTCATCCCATTACACCTGTTCTATTATGCCTTCTTTTGTATCTAATCCATGCTTTCCACCAATTCCTGGCAGGTTATTGTTTGTGTTCTTGTATTGTCTTATCTTGTGGCGTCATTATTAAAACACTCTATTTTCATATTCATCCATTGTGCGCTTTACTGAGTATATTTATGTGCCAAAATGCCATTGTTAATGTACCTCTCTGTCGTTTAAAGCACTTTTCTTGGCCATTTTGTCCACCAACGCATTTTTAGCCAGCTGAAAACGCCAAGTGCTCTTTCGAATAAGGCCAGCTGTTGGCACTTTGGTGCTTAAGCGTTCAGCCAAATCCATGCTGATGGAAATGCAGCTCCAGGCATCATCCTTTATATTAATATTGCTGTAGTCCAGAGGTGCCATCTGGTAGAGAATTGGATACTCTGAGACCAGCAATATTTACTTCTACTCCATTGTTGTTCAATTACGTAATGTATGATGTAATGTCCCGCCCCTCCTCCACTGCGATTGGACAGTTGGGTATTGACATATGACATTGTTTGAATGTCGTTTATTTGAATACGTTAATGCCCAAACTACTGTCGTATTTCTCTAAATACATGGTGCTCCCTTTTAAAAATAATTGATGATCAATGTATGCTACCGAATGGTGCGTTCACATTAGACATGGACGAATCGTCAAGCGTGAGTGATTTATATGTTTAGCCAATGCAAATAGACCATACCTGTCAACCCTCCCGTTTTTCCCACGATTCTCCCGTATTTTACAGTTCCATACCGCTATCATCTCGTAAACGTATTTTCCCATATTTCTCCTGTATTTTCAATCTTTCCCTGAAGAAACATTAAAGAGCCAATCCTCCCTATACGCAACCCATACCGCTGAACCACAAGGGGCCGCCCCTTGCTCTTAAATGTGAATCCGTTCTGTGCTTTCGGTTTATTTAGGCATGAAATACTTTGAAATGAATATAAAAATGGCGGGATTCCCTTTCCTTTTCATTACAGGTGCCGTCGCTCCTCCTATGCAATCCTCAAAACAAGTCATATAGCTATGCGTGACTGTCAGCTGACGCGCTCCATAGTGATAAATATTCGCTGTTTCCCAAACGTGTCCCAAAAGTGTAGCGAAAGTCTTGGGTGAGGGAGTTGGGGAGTTTTGGGTGAGTGTTTGAACAGACATATACACATAATTAATAATAATAACTTATAATAGTAATCCCTTATTTTCACATCCCAATGTTGACAGGTATGAAACAGACACGAATAGACATCCTACAGCGTGATACAGATGCTTGAGTTGATGCAGAGTTGATACCAGAGCTGTTGCCTTCTTTGAGTATTGTACCGAGCATTCAGCTAATAAATTTTTACTTGCAATTGGATCCGTTTAAATCTCCTTCTTGTGACAAAAGCAGAAAAAGTGCACTTCCGCTAATCAGCTTAGCCAGCTATGGAGAAAGTGGTAGCAAGGCAACAGAGTGGTGATGTCACACACACACGCACTCTACCACTACAGCTCAGAACAGTCATTGACTGTGCCTAGAAGTTCAGGCAAATAAATTTAATCATGCCACGCAGTATACCAGGCTCATGTGGAAATACAACTGGAACCATACCTGATTGTTCTTAGAACCATTCGGCACAATACTGGAAAAACAGCTATAATCAACTCTCAGGTGAAAATGCTTTGGTGGATTCATGGCATTAGTGTAAATAACACTTTAATGATCCGAACAATCCTTACACTACCTTTTGAGAATCCGAAAATTTCTATAAATGTTTGATGTTCTTCATGGATCAATAAATGAAAAAGGGGCTGTGGCACAGGGTAGTTATAGGAACTATGTTAAAGGAACTAGCCAACTGATCAGTCCCCAATAACTACATTTTTCCCAAAGCGTATTTTCCTGCATTAAGAGTAAGAAAGGGGACAGCAACGTCCTTTAAGTGCGACATTCAAAGACATCAAAAGAATGGAGGTGTTATCAAAGCTGTGTTGTGTGTTTTGTGGTAAGGGACACGAATTGTTGATATATTTGCAACTAAAACACTAAAAGTGAGGACTAAATCATCTACTCTATGAAAGCTTGTAGCGTACATATAATCAAGGCTACGAAAAAAAAAACAGAAAAAGAAAGGCTAATACTGCTAGCGTTAGCTTTCTGAATGTGTATGTCTAGTAACACTTTGTCTCGTATGGCATGCGTTCACACAATCAATATACACTTACACTATGTCACTATTGAGCTGGATTAGATCGTGCTCTGTAGTATGAGCTAATTTAGTTTCCCAAAAACCCTCCTTAGAACTAAACTGTTCTATTTGGGACGATAATCGCTTTTAAGGTATACCGCAGTTTGGAAAAAGTCAAGGTTTTAAAACCGCCAGAATTTTCTGTAATACCGTTCCTAAGGTGTGTGTAAGATTTTATTTATTTATTTATTTATTTTATTTTATTTTATTTTATTTTATACATTTTTTTAGGACAACAGTATCTCCAGAAGAAAAGATATCCAAAGATACTGATTTAAATAGTAAAAAAAACTGTTTTTGAAACTAATGAAGACAGCAGAAGTCAATGATTGATTTTCATTATTTAGCCTGACGTGAACTGCTCAAAATATAATGTGTTTATTACCCAGACACTTAACAAGAATATATTTTAGAGCAGTAATCACATTATCATCAAACCGTGATATTTTTATCCAAGGTTATCATACCGTCAGAATCTTATACCGGCCCATGCCTTAACTGTTCCCAGTTCCTTTGTTCCAAAGAGTGGTGTCCAAACGCCAATAGTTAATAAATAGGTCATTAAAAGGTTCCTCGGTTGCAAAAGATTTTTAAAACAATTATTCCAAATTTCTAGAGCGCAAACCCACCTGATAATAGTTATAGGAACTATGAAAACATTCCATCAGAAACTTTAATAGAACCAAAACTTCTTTAGAGTTTATGGCATGAGGAAGCCTTTGAAAATAAGTTGTTTTTTTTACAACACAGTCTCATTGTGAAAATGTAGTCCCGAGTACGTTTCTGGAGACCGCACATTACGTGGTCAGAGGTACGTATGGCTGCGTTTTTTTTTTTTTAACGAACGCTATGGGGCGATGTGATGCCGTTTCTTCTCGCGCTTACCGGCCGACCACCTCGTGTGGATGACTTTACCGCTGCAACCAGTTTGTCCCATTAGCTCGCCGTGTTCGTCAGCAGACTCGAGACGCAGAGAGGAGTTGACCACCACAACGACACCGGGGTTAAAGTCCGGCAAGGAGTGGTTCCAGAAAGCAGGTAAGACAAACACAGAATCCATATAACGAAGTAAACCAGTAAACAACAGGGTGAGAACGCGGTGAAGTCTGAAAATGTGGTAAAAATGAGACGAGGGGCTTTTGTTTTATTCTGGATTGCTTTTTTTAAAAGCCGTTGGTTGGGTTAAGGGAAGCGTGTGTGTGGGTGGGTGGGTTGATCGATAAGATTTTGGTGGGTTTTAGGGAAGGGGGAGGGTGGGTCACTCCGATTTGATGGTCAGTCGTTCAGTCAGCCAAAAATGGTCGGCCGACAGCGGCCTCGTGAACGGCACTCGCGAGTTGAGATCTAAAAAAAAGCATCCGCAGCGGCCTCTCGTGGACTTACTCGGGACTACGTTCTCAGAATGAACCTGGGTTGTTTTTTTATGTTGTCGCAATTTGGAAATCGAAGGAATGTCTTGAGCGTAGTGATGATTATGTTTAACATGACTATGATGCAGGAGCAGTACAATCATGTTTGGAAAGCTGTTTCTCTGAGTTAGGACTACACAATATTTATGCCAGTTTGTCACTGTCAGATGACGCCATTTTGGTGCCTAAATTGTAGTTAGCTGCCTCATTGTTTGTCGTATTTAATGCTGCGCGTGACGTTATTGAATAAGGCTAGTCTATCTTAAATCTAATCAAAACAAGAGATTGCAATTGCTAATCTAATTGAACAAGAAGATCTCCAATGATAATTGTGCGCATCCCAGACAGTCCTGATGAGATAGAACGATAATTTCTTGCATCACGACAACCACTGTCATTTTCAATTCTCCCCAACACCCTACATAAAATAGATCGTTCCAAACTAGGCTATTATTGTGTAATCTGAACCTGGCATTACAGCTGGACGTGCTAAGTGTACTGCCAGAAATGATTCAAACCTACATAATGAATCGATATTACAGAATATAGATTTCTTTTGTCTTCCTTTCCTTCACTAATCTGCTTCTTATTGCGAATCGTTCATCGGGATTCTCAATATGCAAAAATCAGCAAGTCTTACAAAGCTCGAAGCTCCTAAAATAGGTTCAAAAGAGTACGAATAAAAGATAAGAAGGAAAGAGATCACCGGAAAGGCCCGAGTTGTGAGGAAACCCGAGCGTAGTCAGCATCTGAAACTGCTGAGACAAGCCGTTTCCTTCAGCCGGAGTTCCTCAGAGCCAACAAACCCTCAGCCACAGCTGATCCTATTTACAGTGTAAAGCCAGCGTATCAGATACCTGCCATCCATGCGGTCCTGATTCATCAAGGTGTTTGGTTAACCATTGGCAGGGATTATCACAGCTCTTCAAAGCTGTCGGTGGCTGCAGACGGTCAAATAGGAAAAAGGGAGGCATTCAAAGTGATCTTGAAACGAATCCAGCTTGATGATAAGTGACGGAGAAAATCTCGAAATGTTCATTTGGCATTTGGTAGATCAACTGTTTGAAAAAATATGCAAGGTATACCCATTTATGGTACAATCCACTTCAGATTCACATGGATGGAGTTCGTAAAAGTTTTTAAAAAGTAAGCAAGTCTGTGTGTTCGTGTCTTAACATGCACTTTATGGTCACTCTAATCTAGCAGTCAGCTTTTAAACTAATCAAGAACTCATCGGTTATTCAAAGGCATGCATAGTGCAGGACCGATTTTGTTCTTCGTTTTTTTTTTTCTCCTTTTTTTGTGAGTGTTGTTTTCTTCTTTTGCATATCTTCTGGATCAGTGTTTTTTCTAAACCAACAACCAATTAGTTTAGCATCAGATGAATTCGAGCGAGTGATGAAGTGTCATATTTGCAATGCAAACGGTGAGATGTTGCGAATGAGCAGTGGCTGCATTGGTACAAACGAAGCGTGATTTCAATTCTCAGTTCTCAAGTTGCGGCTCCGTTACTTGGATCCACGGCTTTCTCCGAATGTGGCGAAGCATCTTTGCTCGTGTTCGCATCCAGATCCTTCACTCCCTCGGGTGTGGTCGCGCCAATCAAGTCGACCTCCGTTTGAGCCCCAGATTTGGGTTGGGCGGCGGGGCTGGCGCTCAGGATCGAATCAGGGGTGCGAGTGGAGCTGTGGTCGCCCTCAGAAATGGCCGGCGGGACGCCAGCGAGAGTGTCAGACTCGATGAGGAGCTTGTGAGAGGTGAAATTGTCGGGTACATCGGTGTCGCTGTCCAGAGGGAGCGCGGATGAGTTGAACTCCACACCTGAGTCGTTCATATCCAGGAAGTTTTTGTCGGATTGGAGGGCCTGGTACTGACCTGGTTTCGACACCTCAAGGCCCTAAAAGCAAAGTTATTGTAAGTTAGATACACAGAGTAGTATCATATTCCCATACGATTAATATACTGGTAAAAACGTTGTTCACCTTTAAATGAAATTCCTTTATTACTTATTTATCTCGACATTGTTGTTGTTTGAATTGAATTGAGTAAGTCACATAACAATTCTTTACACTTTTAAAAAAAATAATGTGTTCATGAAAACGTAAAAGCAAACCCATTTGGATAGAATTTATTGTAGTATTATTTATATACTTGTTATGGCTTGGCAGTCAAAGAGAGGAGGAATGGAAGAGATGGATCTAATTTAAGCCGTTTACTATATTAAACTACAAATCAAAGAGGGTAATGGAACAAAAACAAATTCAGATGTCGGAGAGAGCATAACAGCTCTCTGTTTGTGCCTTTATTATGCTATTTTAAAGATCTCTCATTTAGTTTTGGTCTCCTACAAAAGAGCGTGCATTAATATATTCAAAAAATAATCTGCATTTCTCATAATATACAGTTCACATCATCTAATTTCTCAGTCTCAAGCTGTTCTGGTCTGGTTCTCTCCAAACTCCTTTTTACTAGCCTATTTAGAGCATAACGGAAACCTTAAATGAATTTTCTGATTTCTTCAAGCCCTTAGATCAGGGGTGTCCAAACACGGTCCTGGAGGGCCGGTGTCCTGTAAAGTTTAGTTCCAACCCCAATCAGACACATCTGGGCTAGCTAATCAAGCTCTTACTAGGCTTTCTAGAAACATCCTTGCAGGTGTGTTAAGGCAAGTTGGAGCTAAAATCTGCTGGACACCGGCCCTCCAGTACAGAGTTTGGACATGCCTGTCTTAGATCTTTAAAACTGAGCAAACAATTAACATTCCAAACAGCTCCACTACACACTAAATGAAAAGTAATATTTTACATTTTTACAATGTTACAATATTTTACAATTTACTGCGCATTTAGCACTGAACCAAACAGAAGGCTTAAAAACAGGGCCAAGTGAAACCAAACAAGACACAGGTGATCATAATTGGTCACCATATGAAAAAAAGTCCTTGAAAATGTAAATAGAAAGCAAAATGTTACTAGCAAGAGTAATAAGCTGTTTTATAAATGTTTTGAATGATCTTTCACATTTTTTTTCAGTTTTAATTTGAATTTGTATTTTATTATCTTTTGCCGTTTGTTTTTCTGAAATATTATTATTTTAGGGTTCCTTTATTTTTATTTAAGTTTTAGCTGAGTTTATTTTTTATGCTACAACTTCAAATGAAAATGACAAATATTGCTTTCATATCTAACTGAAATTAGTCTTCATCTAATATTTATATTTTATTTTACATCTATTTAATTAACAACAAATTTTACATCGTTTTTATTTCACTTAAATATGTACATATTATGATTTGGAGACAAACTATCATTAAGATATCACTATCATATAAAAAATGCTGTAAAGACTTTATGAGAAAACTGAATGGTTTTTGTTGTTGTTGCTTTTGCTGTGGTTTTTTTTTTTTTTTAGAAAACTAATGTTTATGAGAGAAGTCTGGGTAAATATCTGACATTTCTTAGGATTGTATAATATTCTGGTGGGGAGAGGAAAAATATTCATTCTTTGTTTTCACTGTAAGTTTATTTTCATTGATTGAATTTTCATTTTTAGATTAACTGAATATAATGTTAGCACAGTATCTACATAGCATAGTAGATAAAGAGTATGTACACAGCATATAGCATAGTAGCTAAAGATAATGTTAGTAGCATATTACACAGTAAAGACGTTATTAGCATATAGCATAGTAGATAAAGATAATGTGTTATAGTAGCCTATAAATCATAATAGCTAAAGGTTATGTTAGTCGCATATAGCATAGTGGATAACGATAATGTTAGTAGCATATAACATAATACCCAAGGATAATATTAGTAGCATATAGCATAATAGATAAAGATAATGTAGTATAGTAGCCTATATATCATAACTGCTAAAGGTTATATTAGTAGTATATAGCATAGTATATAAAGATAATGTTAGTAGCATATAGCATAATAGATAAAGACAATAGTATATTATATAACATAAAGATGTTAGCATATAACAAAGTAGATAAAGATAAGGTTAGTAGCAGCATATAGTAGACAAAAATAATGTTAGTATAGCAAATAACATAAAGATAAAGTATAGATAAAGTATAGATAAAGACAATGTTAGTAGCATTTAGCATAGTAGATAATGTTAAATTTAGCTAAAGATAATGTTAGTACCATGTAGCAAAGTAGCTAAACATATTGTTAGCAGCATATAGCATAATAATAGCTAAAGATTGTGTTAGTAGCAAACTAGCATATAAAGAAAAACTACATTTCCTACTTTGATTTCAACTTCAGTGCTCTCTGTGACGTTCTCCCAGGTGGACTGCATAGTAGACTCCTCCGCAAATCGAGTATAAGCTTCATGCACCACCTAAAAAAAAACCACAAGTCAGAAACAAGCAAACAGAGCAGTCCATGGCTTCACAACAGTACGAAAATCAGCAAAATGGCTTTTTCACACAACAGTTTTTGGCTTAAACCAAAGTCCATTTAATACCAATTTGACTTTTTGGGCTTTAAAGCTAGTCTTAAACCAGGAAACCTTTGATAATTTGAGTCTGATGTACATTAAATGTGGAGAATGGACTGTTTTTTCCAGAAGTGAACTGCTACTGATGCTGAAGTGAACTCAAATAAATTGGTGCCTATTTTGACAATCCTCTCAATATGAGAAAGAAAGTGTCCCAGTTTACCTGCATTCCCTTAATAATGCATCTGTCATGGCTGTTTGCCTGCAGAAATTGCCTGTAGCAAGTAACATTCAGAGCTTTTGTTGTTATGACAGACGCAAAAAAAAAAAAAAAAAAACGGCTAGAAAAAAAAAATCAAAGGGACTAAAATAGGAATGCAACAAATGAGGTGAATATTGCGTTTCCATTCTGGCTCGTTGTCCCTCTCCTGAGCTGTTATCTGGCTACAGTGGCAGACATCTGCTGTTTGGTGCTCACATCGCGCCGGTGATGCAAACGGATCGCATTTTACAGCCAAAACACTGCGATGTTGAAATGTTGTGCGAAGGCAGGGACAGGAGGTGGAAATGAACTTCAGACTAACCAGTCAAACCGAGTGTGAAAACAGCCTGAGAAATCAGCAGATCCAGAATAAATATTCTGCGCACACATGGCATATACTGTATACTGTAACATTGTGAAAACAGATGATGCAAATATATCTGAATCTGATTTAAATTTGATGGCATATTGTTGCTTGTTTAAAACACAACAACACTCTCTGGCCTCTCACAGTGTCACACGATATATACAGTATGGGGATATATTAGTAAAAACCCTGAGACGCACACTTACCAATAAGGCTTTGAGGGGAAACACGATGACAAACACATGAACAAGGTGAATTTCACAGGCTGGCAGCTGATTAATTGCTGGAGTCTAGGTGGCTGTGTTGAGATTAGCATGCTAGCATATTAAACTTGACGTTTCTGCTGCGTAGAGCATTTTGAAAATGGTGGTAAAACACATTTTTATGAAGGTTTTGAAGTTGTACATTGAGAAAATGTTATAGATGCTAGTAGCATATACTACATAAAGATAATGTTAGTAACGTATAGCATAGTAGATAAAGACAATGTTAGTAGAATATAGCATAGCAGAATAAGATAATGTTGGTGGCACATAGTAGTAGATAAAGATAATGTCAGTAACGTATAGCATAGTAGCTAAAGTTAATGTTAGTAGCATATAGTATAGTACAGGAGTGTCTAAATTACGGCCCGCGGGCCATCTGCGGCCCGCAATCAGTTTAGTGGCGGCCCGCGAGGCTTTTTATAAATATTAATAGAATCTGGCCCGCTATAGAAAAATAGATGTAATTCAATAAATAACCACCGGGTGTCGCTATCACGCGCCTTCAATTAGACCAAACTGAAGTAAACATAATTGATATATCCACGTTTTGGCGAGCCATGGAGCAACCAAGAAGAAGGAAAATCCACAGTGAGTGCAGGAAATGTCCGAGTTTTACAAGAGTTTGGATTCATCCAAATTTTCCTTGATGAAACAACGTCACTGTTCACATTAACAGAGTTTATGGTGAGTAAAATATATATTATGATTTTAAAATGTAGAAAATAATTCCATAATAATACACACACATACATATACACACACACACATAGGACATATATATATATACACACTCTAAAAAAAAGGTGCTAAATAGCACCAAAACTGGTTCTTTGGTCGTAATGTGGGGGAACCTTTTTTGGGGCTATACAGCACCTTAAAAAATAGGTGCTATATAGTACTTTTGTCAAATGGTGCTATATAGCACCTATATTTTAAGGTGTTCATAATGTTACTTTACCCTTCCGCAAATAAAACTGGCATAATAGTTATGAGAATTAGCTATAAGAACAAGTGCTTACCAGTAGTAATGGTGCTATATAGCACTTTAAACCCCCCAAAGAACCACTGAAAAACCTTTATGGTGCTTTAAAGGTTCTTTACACAGTAAAAGTGCTAAATAGCACCTCAAATACCGTAAAGAACTACTGAAGAACCACTGAAGAACCTTTTTTTAAGAGTGTGTATATATATATATATATATATATATATATATATA
>CAIGQQ010006515.1:1694986-1721094 GCA_903798035.1 Danio albolineatus | reverse complement strand
AAAGATAATGTTAGTAGCATGTATATAGATAAAGATAATGTTAGTAGAATAGCATAGTAGCCGCCAAAGATAATGTTAGTAGTAGCTAAAGATAATGTTAGTAGGCTAGCATACAGCATTGTAGATAAAGATAATGTAGTAGAATAACATAATAGATAAAGATAATGTTAGTAGCATGTCGCATAGTAGATAAAGATAATGTTAGTACAGCATAGCCGCCAAAAATAATGTTAGTAGCATATAGCATATAAGTAAAGATAATGTTGGTAGCATATACTTGTTAAAGATGTTAGTTGCGCAGTAGATGAAGATAATGTTAGTAGCATTTAGCCAAAGATAATGTTAGTAGCATATACATGTTAAAGATGTTAGTAGCATATAGCACAGTAGATAAAGATAATGTTAGTAGCATTTAGCCAAAGATAATGTAAGTAGCATATATAATAGCCAAAGATAATGTTAGTAGCATAGCATAGTAGTTAAAGATTATGTTAGTAGCATAGCACAGTAGGTAAGATACTGTTAGTAGCATAGTAGATAAAGATAATGTTAGTAGCATAGCACAGTAGGTAAGATACTGTTAGTAGCATAGTAGATAAAGATAATGTTAGTAGCATATAGCATAGTAGCCAAAGATAATGTTAGTAGCATTGCATAGTAGTCAAATATTATGTTAGCAGCATAGCACAGTAGGTAATATACTGTTAGTAGCATAGTAGATAAAGATAATGTTAGTAGCATATAGCATAGCAGGTAATGTGAGTAGAATATAGCACATAGCATAGCACAGTAGGTAAGATACTGTTAGTTGCATAGTAGCCAAAGATAACATTAGTAGCAAATAGCATAGTAGTTAAAGATTATGTTAGTAGCATATAGTATAGTAAAGACAATGTTAGTATAGCATAGCTAAAGTTAATGTTAGTAGCATATAGCATAGTAGATAAAGATAATGTTTGTAGCATATAGCATAGATAAAGATAATGTTAGTAGAATATAGCATAGTAGATAAAGATGTTAGTAGCATATAGCATAGCAGATAAAGGGTAAAGATAATGTTGTTAGCATATAGCATAGTAGCCAAAGATAATGTTAGTAGCATAGCATTAGTAGTATAGCCTAGTTAGTAAAATATAGCAAATGTTATGAATGATATTTCACCCAAAAAAAAGAAAAATATGGCAAAATTCTGAAGCCGTACATTGATAAAGTGTTATGAATTGATTTTATATCCCGTTTCAATAACAACAATAATAGCCTTAAAGGGATAGTTCACCCAGAAATTTTTAATTCTGTCAAAATTCTGAAATCGTACATTGAGAAAAGTGTTTTGAATTAAGTTTATTTAATAACTATATAGTTTCAATAATAATAATAGCCTTAAAGATATAGTTCACCCCAAAAAAATGAATATTCTGTCAAAATTCTGAAATTTTACATCAAGAAAAGTGTTATAAATTAAGTTTACACTGTAAAACCCAATAAATTAAGGTAACTCAAACCATTTAAGGAAACCGATTGCTACAAACCATTTAAGTCAAAAAATGAATCTATATGAGTGCTGTAAACTTACTCCCTTTAAGTTAAAGTAATGAGGTATTGAATTAACCCATTACCTTCAACACTATGCTTATAACTGTTAGTAAATTTTGAGTTAACTACACTCACTTTATTTGATAATGTTAACTGTTTTACAGTGTACTTAATAAGTAGTTTCAATAATAATAGCCTTAAAGGGATAGTTCATCCCAAAAAATGTCAATTCTGTCTTTTACTCATCCTTTATGTGTTTAAAACCTTGAGTTTGAGTTTCTTTCCTCTGTTGAACTACAAATTTTGAAGAATGCTGTTAGCTGGCACACACTGACTGCCATAGTAAAAAAATATCTTCAAAATATCTTCTTTTGTGTTCAACAAAAGATTGAAACCCATAAAGGGTTAAAACCACATGAGAGAGATTAAATAATTAGGTAATTTTCATTTTTGAGTGAACTATCCCTTTAGTTACAATTATCTAATGAGGACTTTGCAACTAATGATACATTAAGCTTTTATTCCCTCTTTCTTCAATCAAATGCATTTACACTGAGAGATTACACTAGCTTCACAGGACCAAAATGTGTGAGGGGCAGCACAGGAGTCAGAAGACCATGATCAGGTTACACAACTCACGTTACATCTCAAGCGTGTAAAATATTAATATGGTAAACCAACACCACAAAGGAATCAGTTTAGTGGCATTTAGAGGACAAGGCTATCAGCAGAAAGGTCTGTGGGTAACTTCATTTGTTCTTTTTTTTGTTAAAGAACTGTAGGAAAATAAAAATAAAGGAAAATAAGCTTCCCTCCACAACAAAAACAATCCCACAGCTCCACCTAGCATCAACCAGAGGTAAGCATTACAGATACATTTCTTTTTCATTCATTCATTTTCGGCTTAATCCCTTTATTAATCTGGGGTCGTCACAGTGGAATGAACCACCAACTTATCCAGCATATGTTTTAAGCAGCAGATGCCCTTCCAGCTGCAACCCATCTCTGGGAAACATTCATACACACTCATTCACACTCACACTACGGACAATTTAGCTTACCCAATTCACCTGTAACACATGTCTTTGAATTTGTGGGGGAAACCGGAGCACCCAGAGGAAACCCACACGACCACAGGGAGAACATGCAACCGCCACACAGAAATGCCAACTGACCCAGCCGAGGCTCAAACCAGCGACCTTCTTGCTATGAGGCGAACGTGCTACTCACTACGCCACCATGGCGCCCTACATTTCTTTTTCTGTGTGTTAAACGGAAAACTGCAGGGTTTATTATAAATGATTAATCTGTGGACATCATATTTACATATATGTAAATTTGTTTATATATTTACAGCTTGACGATGTATAATAGCGGTCCTATTTTTTTATCTCCTATTCTTATATATTTCTTATTACTTTTCACTAATTAACGTTAATATGAAAAAGGCTATTACTAATAACTATTATCTATTATACTACTACACTCTAAAAAAAAAAAGGTTCCTTGAGGTTCTATATAGAACCCTAGGGTTCTATACTTGGCCAGTAGAACCTTTTACCCAAAAAATGGTTCTATTTAGAACCCTTTGAGTGCAAAGAACCTTTTTGATTAAAATGGTTCTATAATTTCTGATTTATAACATACTTATATAGTAAAGATTATAAACTAATAATAAGCTATAACACAGAGAGACAACGCTTTTTGAGTCAAAACCTAATAAAATGACTGCTATGGTCAAAAACGTAATCAATGTATGATAGGATTTTTGTTTCATGCAGGTTTAATAATTTATTTTAAACTAATAATCATGATAACTTCACTCTTAAAAATGATGTGCTAAAAAAAAACACAAAATATGTGTTAAACAGTTCGTAACACATCTTGTGTTGCTACAGACACATTGTGTGTTAATATTGTGCTTAGCTGTTTTTCACAATGGCTGTGTTAAACCAAAATCCCTTTCTGTTTGGTTTTACTACATTTAAGCAGTACACATACTGTATAATATGCACATTTATTTTGCCTGTAGTCAAAGGGCGATGTCTACTGTATTTATGTAATTTAATTATCATGTTGGCAATATAAAATAAGTATTTGAGTATAGCTGGGTGAAATGTACGCGCTGTGAACGTGCGCGCGCGCGCGCTAAGTGCATGCGCAGTGACGTTCATTTTCAACCATCGCTCCCACGGCCCTGTCGGATATGAAGCTCTCTGCCTCAGGTGAGTGAAATTAATTACAATTCGTCTACGACAGTCAATATTTTTCCACTTTGCTTAAGAATGTTTTGTGTTTGTTGTCCTAGAAGTTGTTTTTTCTACTATGTTGTCTGTGTATCGTACTACACGGGTGACCTATTAACTTTGTCGCAAGCTAAGTTAATAGTTAACCCATTTGGCGCGATTTTTTTGTAAACTTGTGTTTGCAGAATTGTTAATAACACGTATCAAGCGGAAGACTTAGCATAGGTTTGTTGTGATTTCGGTAGGAAAGTTAGCGTCACTTTATAATTGATGTGAACGTGAATGTTGAGTGTGTGAATGTGAACGTAAAGCCTCGGCGTCTCTGAACTCGAGGTAGCGTTATCTCACGCCGGAGACATTCTATAACGTTACGTAATCATAATGCTATTTAATGATGTTGCCCTTGGACAGTAATTTGTGTATCAGCCCGAGACTTAAGGTTAGCTGGGTGCTGCGGACAGACAACAAATAGCGCCTTGGTGTGAGCAAATTCATAAAAAAATGTCTAAATATGAAAACCTTTATTGTAATCAAACTTGCGCGCCATTTTGGGCCACCCGTCTAGTCACATACTATTCAAAATATGCTTTGTATTGTTGTACACTGTTACATGTATTTGTTTTTTCACTGTGCTGTGTATATATGGATTTCTTTCCCTTTTACTTAGATAAAGGAAGTCGAGGAACAAATTACAGTTACTCTAACACTTCTACACCGAGCTCTTGCAACTGCTCATAGACGGAAAGGAAACATGGAGAAAACTATTCACAGTTGGCATGGAGCATGACAAATTTTAAATATAATATATTACAAGCAACATCCCTGATTCATCAGAAAGAAGTGCGCATTCATTAAGGGTAAATGAATAATGTCTTTCACTTTTAATATTATATAATAGTAAATATTTAAATAAATAAAATATTTTTGTCATTTCTTAATGTCATAGAACAGATAAAACTCAGACTGGCACCACAAATAGATTGCTGACACTGCTTGAAGAAAATACAATCCTGAGAGAACACGAAGAGACAAAGACGCTGTCTATTTCCTTAAGAAAGGTTATTGATAAAGTTGCTGTCAATGACCTTGTAAAGAAACATGTGAGTGTTTTTTTTAAGTCAATGTAAGCTGTATTTGTTTGCAAATTATTACATTAATTTAAATAGGAAATTATTGTTTTTTTTGTTTTTTTTTGAAGGTAGACATTGAATTTTCCAAGCTTGCAGATGGGAAAGAGGATTTGTCAATCCAGAAACGGGAAAGGAACATAATTCCAAATCTCAAGGGAATAGTGTCCTTGGAGAGGAAAAATGACATCAGATACTTGCTGGAGAAGTCTGACAATCAGCATGATGGTATGAACTTCAGCCAAAATGTCTGTTGCCTGTGCACACTTTTGTAAACATAGTTTAAACAAGAAAACGTAATGTAAATTTTAATTTTCAATTTATGATAAAGTAATTATTACAAATACATATTAATTCATTTTAATAAATTTAATTCTTATTTTGCATGTGACCTGCATCTTCACTTCTTCAAGATGAGCTGTGTTACTCTATGCTGAAGATCCTCATTCATCTTCTTCCACCCATGGCATCTGGGAGAACTGTTGCTAGAAGTAAGTGCTGTGTGAAATCTGCTGTACTGTATCATACCTATGGTATGGTTTTTACTGTGTTAGCTTGTGATAAACAAAATTGTTTCTAATGCAGCAATTTTCTAATGGTTTTCATTGTTTCATTTCTAAAGGCTGGTACCAATGTTCCATCTTTGCTCACTGAATCCATGAAGGGGACCCTGAAGTCAGCTCAGCCACAGTTTGTTTCCATCAGTTCTTTAGGACATGGATGCCGGTATGTAATTGTCAAAGAATAACTCTTTTGCCTCTCTTCCTAATGTTGAAACCATGACCTCTGCTGTGGACAAACTTTTTACATTTTCTGGCTGTGTAATTTTCAGTATCTATCCTCTGTTTGAAATGAAAGATCAGGTGTTATTTATGAAGCACATACAAACATGCTGGCTAAATGTTTTGTGAAATATTGAACCTTGTTAAATATAGGCTACATATGTATATATTGTGCTAAATAAGTTTAAAATTAATATTTTAATGTATATCTTGCTTTTCTTCAAATAGCCTGGAAACAACTGCGTCATAAATCTTGTGCTTGGTATGTATCATTGTTTTTAAATCTAAACAAACTGTATTTTTTAAGTATGATAAAATGAATATTATAAAAGACTTTAACATTGTATTCATGATTACAGAAAGAGTAATTGGACCCATATTAAGTTCCCAACCTTGGTCTGCAGGACACAAGTAGCTTTGAAGAGGAAAGATCCCAGCTTAAAGAAGGACATGCGTTACATCCATAATTGTGGCACAATTATCATCAACAAGGACACCTGGTAAATATTGTATTTTATAACATGCATATGTCAGACTTGGTTGTTGTGTACTGAAATAATATTTTTATCACAAAAATGTTCTATTACTTATTGCTGCTGTTTGTACAGTGAGAATATTAGGGTCATTGCTTATTTAAAAGTCCTGCAGAGAAAAAAATATGTATTGAAATAAAGTGTAAATTTGCCTACAGGATTTGTTGCAATGTCTGCAAAACAAATTTAAAAATGAAAGGATTTCAGTGGTGAGCTCATCAATCATCTCGCAAATGAAACAAAATAATGGGATGAAAAGGAAGTGAACTGTACTCTGAGGAACTTAACACAAGGTAAGTTCAGTTCAATACAGTTTATGTCAAAGGTAGATTAATTCTGTGATATAAATTCATATTTACACACTCTAAAATGCTGTCTTCCTACCTCAGATTGTGATGAACTTTGAACGCGACACCAGATACTCATAAGTCAAGAACCGAATGAAAGACCCTTTTCCAGAGTACAGATTATGGAGGGGTTTGCAGAACTAATGGAGCAGTTTTTTTCTTCTTTGAGTGCCAGAGCTTGTGAGTAAACACTGTTACATTGTGTGTTAAATAGTTTTGAGATCAATTTTAATGAACAAGTTTAATGAACTTGTATTGCTGAAAATGTGTTATTTGGAAACTTACACATGAAGTAAACAAAATGTTTTTTTGGATTTAGGATGCTGAAAACTTGGTGAAGTACACAGAAAAATCATTAAAACAAATAGCCCAAAAAAGGGAAGGAAAGAAGGAAGTGCTCCATGACAGTCTCATTGGACCAGCAGAGGAAACTGCAGAAGGTAACTACTCCCTATATTACATCCCATATCCTCCAAACACACACACACTTTAATATTGATTATAACTGTAATTCTATTTGATGACTTATGTTAATTGGTTAAAAGTACTCAACATTAAAATATTGTTTTACAGAAATCCAAAGGTCCTACACCAACCAGGATTCTACAGCTCTCCTGATTCCACCTACTGTAGGCTTGAAGTGTCAGTATACAACACTCACTCGCTACCCTTCGACTTCCTCATTTATCAGAGGCACCACAGTGGAGTGAATCACCAATTCATCTGCCCTTTCCAGCCACAACCCAGCACTTGGAAACACCCATATTCTCTTACATCTACACACATTCACTCACTATGGCAAATTCACCTATACCGTACACATGCTTTTGGACTGTGGGGTCAACCGAAGCACCCAGAAGAAACCCACAAGAAAACTGGGACAACTTGGAAACTCCACACAGAAATGCCAACTGGCCCAGTCGGGACTCGAACCAGTGACCTGCTTGATGTGAGGTTAAAAATTATGTATAAAAATGGATGTTGTGATGACCAATACATACATGTACCATCCACTTTTTGAAATTGTAGTGTTATTTGATAGATGCATTGATATTGTTTTGTGTATTGTTTCCATCTGCATTGTGATATATTTCTCTTCCGTTTAGAAATGTGTGAAAGTTGAGCTCTGTATTTGTTCAAACAGTAAAAAAGCTTATAAAAGTGAAATCATTACAATTACATTGTTGAATGTCATTAAACTGTTAAGGTAGATCTGCTGTCCAATGCAAAGTATGCAGAGGTGCAATTTTAAGTATTATTTAAAAAATATTTTGTATAATGGATTGAATAAATTTAAACAATTTGAATTGTCTGGATTGGTTTTATTTTTTATTCATTAATAAGTAGCAATAATTCATTAATAAATAAAAAGAACCCTTAAATGGTTCTAAATAGAACCATCTAACTTGAATTCAAAGAACCATTTGGGGTTCTATTTAATGAACCCTTAAAATGGTTCTATATAGAACCTTTTTGGGGTTCCATATATGAAGCGCTCGATAGAACCATTTTTGGTTCTATATCGAACCGTTTGTTTTAAGAGTGTATACTAAGAAGACTATCAACTTCCATTTCAGACCTTCTTTCAACACAATGCACCAGTGTAAAATATTACATCGTGGCAAATCTAGTGGGAGTTTTGTTAAACGGCTATATTCATTATTGATTTAAAGAGATATTTCACTTAAAAATTAAACGATATTAAGCGTTTCACTCTCAAGGGATTCCACATTTTTATGAGATTCTTATTTGTTTTTGTTTATGTTTAGAGAATAATTGGTGGTTCATTCCACTGTGGCGACCCCTGAGTAAAGCAGGGAATAATCCGAAGCAAAGTGAGTAAATAGAGAATATGTGTCAAATATGTTTATGTTCTGGATATGTTTAATAATGCTGGTAATTATCTTCTAAATGATCGATTGCCTCCCCGTGGAGTTTGCATGTTCTCCCCGTGGTTGCGTGGGTTTCCTCCGGGTGCTCCGGTTTCCCCCACAAGTCCAAAGACATGCGGTACAGGTGAATTGGGTAAGCTAAATTGTCCATAGTGTATGTGTGTGAATGAGAATGTATGAATGTGTTTCCCAGAGATGGGTTGTGGCTGGAAGGGCATCCGCTGCGTAAAACAAATGCTGGATAAGTTGGCGGTTCATTCCGCTGTGGCGACCCCACATTAATAAAGGGACTAAGCCGAAAAGAAAATGAATGAATGAATGATCGATTGCCTCATAAAATAATTCAATTTCGAGTGAAATATACACTCAAAAACATTTTTTACTGCTTACTGAAATTACGTATTTGAAAAGAGCTGAAACAACACAATTCCTAAGGTGCTTTTGTGACAACTTAATTGTTTTATGTTCATGTCACGATCACCAGCGATCCGCTCTTGACAGATCGCTGGTGAACTACAAATGTCATGTTTAGAAACTACAAATCCTATCAGGCCATGTCACACACGCCAGTTGCTCATAAGTAAGGCCACATGGAATCTACGCGCGCAGAATTCCACAGACTTTAAGCTCAGCATTGATTCTGTTTATTTACTGGTGTAAATGTGTGTAAATGTATATTTATTCAGTTTTTTTTTATTAATTTCAGTAATAATATTGACTAATATGAAAATGTTCATAGAATTTATTTACAATACAGTGTGTAAAGTACTATTTTCTGTCTTTTAGTAGATATTTTATATGAGCGACTTGCTTTGTTTACCAAATAAAGTGGACCTAATTGGATTCATGGGCGACGCAGTGGCGCAGTAGGTAGTGCTGTCGCCTCACAGCAAGAAGGTCGCTGGTTCGAGCCTCGGCTGGGCTAGTTGGCATTACTGGGTGGAGTTTGCATGTTCTCCCCATGTTCGCGTGGGTTTCCTCCGGGTGCTCCTGTTTCCCCCCCTGTCCAAAGACATACGGTACAGGTGAATTGGGTAAGCTAAATTGTCCGTAGTGTATGAGTGTGAATGAGTGTGTATGGATGTTTCCCAGAGATTGGTTGCAGCTGGAAGGGCATCCGCTGCGTAAAACATGTGCTGGATAAGTTGGCGGTTCATTCCGCTGTGACGACCCTGTATTAATAAAGGGACTAAGCCGAAAAGAAAATTAATTAATTAATAATTAGATTCACATTATAAACATTAAATACAAGTTAAAAAGGTATTACATTTATTTCACATATTACGTTTTTAGTTATGATAAAATCATTCCGCATAAATCCGCAGATTTTTAACAAAATACTTCGCAGAAATAGCATAAAATGTCCGCAGATTCCGTCTGGCCCTACTCATAAGGCTGATGAGACACACACACAGCTGAGACTTGTGATCACTGATCATTCAGACTATTTATACACCACACATACACCCGTTCAGGATGGAGTTTTTGATGTTGATCTACTTCTGTTTGTCCCTGGTTTGCTCAAATATAATCTTATTTTACCTGCACTTGGATCCTCCTCTCTGTTGTACCTTGCTTTGATCTCCAAACGTGACAGTTCAATCCACTTAAAGTTGTAAAACCGATTAAGTTGACTTAATCGATTTATGTTGTGACAATATGAAGGTGGAACCCAGCATTTTTTTGCAGTGTACTATTTTCAAAGGTGCAAAATTGGATTGAACATGTCAAACATGTTTTTGATTCTGACCTGATGTCAATTGTTTCAGATTAACATGCAGCTGAAACGTGATTTAAAAGTATATACAGCTTAGCATACTAGCATTCCATATTGAACACAGCCTTGTATCTATCCCATGCTTTATTTACAAAGCAAAAAACAATTAAATGTTAAAGAAAACGTAACTAAATTCAAAAACTAAACACTTTATGACTCCATTAATCGCTGCCAACCATAAGTACACATTCACACGGCAGCATATAAGTCAGCACACATATACACACATACACATACAGTCATATTTACCTCGCCATATACATATATATAAATTGCATATGTGCATGTGTGTGTTTAAGCACGGCAGAAGCTTTTTTTAACACACAGGTGTATATGTACCTTTACACCTATTCATATTAAGACTTCAGTGCAATACACCTGAAGTGACCCATCTCAGGAGATCTGAGAGGAAGACGGAAAGGAACAATGGACAGAAACACAGTCACTAAAAGAGTGACAGAAGGCCTTTGGGAGCCCGAAATCACAACACCGATACAGATTCATCAACTTAGCACTATATAGGAAAATACGACACCAGAACGCAAAGCTCTCTCACCCATTGGGGACTCCATCAGATGATCCTTTAGAGAGGAGAAATGCAACGCAGATGAAGTGTTAAGCTAACCACAACACCTCTTTCAGAAATAAATGTCTCAAGGTGAAATACACACACATTCGGGCTCACTTTGCACTCCACAGACAAACAGACAGATTATATTTGTATTGACTGATGGGTTATGAAAGGTAACTGGCGAGACTGGATTGCTTCGCTGCAGAAAATAATACATCTTAAAAGAGTCTGGAAATAAAAGAGGTGTTTCTTGAGGATATAACACACATGTTGGTAAAAAAGAGGGTAAATGCAGACTACAAAATATAAGTACTATAGTTAAACATAAAATTAATAGATAATCTGAGGGATTTCATTATCAGTGTACAGAAAATAGACTTTAGACACAACAACACTGATCACTTACATTAATTCAATTCAATTCACCTTTATTTCTATACTTTTGCAATGGAGATTGTGTCAAAGCAGCTTGACATAGAAGATTATAGTAAATTGAAACAGTGTCAGTGCAGTATATATTACCACTATACTGTTTAATCATGAGATTAACTACCATTCAAAAATATTAGGGATGTTTTTATTTTATTAATATTATTTATGTTGGTATGGTGACCAAACGCTGCATTTACTTGATCACAAATACAGTAAAAAGAGTAAAACCATGAAATGTAGTCAGAATTTAAAGTAACTATTTGCTGTTTTTAATATTAAATATTAATATATTTAAAAATAGATAATTTATTACTGAGTTTGCATGAATTTTTTTACATTTTTGCTGTTACGTGATCCTTCAGAAATCATTCTAATGGCAATATGCTAGTCATAAATACATTGATTATTATTATAATTTATATTTAAAATTATAATAAAATATTACATTCATTCATTCATTTTCTTTTCGGCTTAGTCCTTTATTAATCCGGGATCGCCACAGCGGAATGAACCACCAACATATTCAGCATTTGTTTTACGCAGCGGATGCTCTTCCAGCTGCAACCCATCTCTGGGAAACATCCATACACACTCATTCACACACATACATTACGGACAATTTAGCCTACCCAATTCACCTGTACCACATGTCTTTGAACTTGTGGGGGAAACCGGAGCACCCGGAGGAAACCCACGCAACCACGGGGAGAACATGCAAACTCCACACAGAAATGCCAACTGACCCAGCCGAGGCTCGAACCAGCAACCTTCTTGCTGTGAGGCGAACGTGCTACTCACTACGCTACCGTGGCGCCCTTAAAATATTACAATTTTTAAAATTATATTTATAATATCTGAGATATTTTTTCTAATAGCATATAATTATGTATATTGGGGGCATAATGGTATTTGTATTCGTCCTAAACCATCACGGTACGGGGGTGACAATTCAGCTTAAGCACTACCACGGCGAATACAGTCAATTCAGATGTGCAATCACTGGAGTTAGGGAGGAAAGACCACAACAGTGCAACAACCGAGCAGTCATGTGCTTCTGAAAATACTTGATGCAGAGCTAAGAAGTGGTTCCACCATGTTGTTACTGTCATGTCAACGCTTGTTGCTTGTTTAAAGTACATATTTAATATAATATGAGTTGAATTTTTAAGTTTTTTTGTAGGACAACTTAATTGTCTTATGTTTAATTCACTTAAATTTGTTAAACGATTAAGTTAACTTTGTTGATTTGTATTGGAACAAAATGAAGGGATGGTGTGGAGCCAAGCATTTTTTACAGTGTGGTACACAGAAGCTCGCAATGCTTTCTTCACCTTCAATTTCTCCTGACTTGTCCACTGCTATGGACCTGACAGTACTGAACGCCACTTAATACATCTTGACATAATATCTAAAAACACAGTACTTATGTGTATGGTGTTGCAGAAGGCGCAAGTGTAAAATGATCACATCTGTCCATCAACTGCGTTTTAAATTACAATAACAATGGAAACATCAACTTTCAGTCTCATCTGGTGCAAGTCTGAGCATTTTCATTCTTCATATATCATTTCAATTTTTGAAGCTTACCTAATCTATGCACAATTACAGTTTTCTGTTGTTATTAGGAGATAGTTGGGCTCAAGCTTTGAAAGTTTAATTCGCAGTCTTATAATACAGTTTTGTTTTGTACTCCAGTTTATTTTGTGCTTTTGCATCACAAAAATAATGTTCAAGATAAACCGAAAAATTAAGTGTGTCTGTCACTAGAGCATCTTTAGAGGGCATAGGAGTGAGGTTTACCTGGATAGCACTTCACTATCTGGCCTCCGTTACACCCACCCCCCTAAACTTCACTCCTATCCCGGACGAGCCCCCACATGTAACCCATTGGTCCTACTGCACCCAACCCACTCTGAGCTGGGATTGAACCTGCAATTCTCTATACGGGAGTCAGTTGCTCTATAAGGAGGCTAAAGCCCTGTAGTGTCTGTCAGGTCAGATGAGTAAGGTTTACCTGCATAGCTCTTGGCTAGCTGGCCTCCATTACACAAATACTGAGGATTTGTTATTATTCCGGTTGTATTGTAGAGTAAAAATACTTTAATTTAGTGCATTTTTGTTAGAAATAACGAACAGAACATTAAAAAGAACAGCATTGGTAAAAGTATGTTTCCTATTTTATTCCTATTTATTGCTGCCTTTCTTCATAATCATACTGGCCCCAAACCTTTGAATGGCAGTCCATCTTACAGTCTTTCAGTGCTCTTTTCAAATACAGCGGATCCTCATCTATGTGTGCTTTTATTGAATCTCGGCCCTTAAAGTGAACACTAATTCACTTTTACAAGTCTAGGGTGTCAGGGGTTGATTGGTTTACCTGTCTGAACGCGTCTCCTTCGCCTTTCCCGGCCTGCTGAGCGATTAGGGTGATCTTACGTGCTCTCTCCGCCCGGCGGTGAACCTTGATCAGGCAGGACAGCAAACACACCAGCAGGAGAAACGCCAGCAGAGCCAGCAAGGAGAGGATCGCCACATACAGCTGGGGAAGCTTATAGGCTGTAACGGGAGAAGAGAGGATCATGGATACAGGGAATACTCTTTAATGTGGAGACATCGCCCCAAAATGAAAATTCAGTCATCATTTAGTTATCTTCATGTCAATTAAATTCCATAAAAAATACTAATATTGGAAACACAAATGAATTTCTTTGTCACATCTTTCTTTGAAGGTTTATTCACCTAAAACACTTTAAAATGAAAGAGATTAAAAATATATGTGACTATATAATATAATTCTGAAGAGACTATTCGTTTTGAAAATTGTTTGTCAGCTTTAATTCAGCAGTTTATCCGCATTTACTGGTCATATACTGAACACTGATCAGCAAACAATGTTTGCAGATTTTAAATTTGGTGACAGAGGATCTGCTTACTTGACACTCAAGCACCAATAAGATTCATTATTGGCTGTGACAACAGCTTGTTTCAGCTTCCACATAAACAAATGAAGTTTGTTCTTGTGCTTTAGACAGGTATTGTTGAGCTTCTGTTCATGTTTGAGGAATAACGCTTATGTAGGGGATAAACAATGGCATGGAATTGTAAAAAAAACTGCAAATGCACTACATGAAGACGCAGTATTGTTACTTTTATCTCTGCAAAGTGCCTTTAAGATTCTTTAAAGCACGGGTGCTCGAACTTTTTCCTATAAAGGGCCAAAAAGCAAACTTGATTGAGGGTTGTGGGCCAAATATATATACCAAACTCGTATATATTAAACTTGCCACGGGTAACTTCCTAATGAATTCAGTAATATTTAAAAATAACTAGAACACATTCCTTTAAATCATAATAAATAATGCAGTATAAAATGTAACATTTAATAATGAACTTATTACAGTAAAAACATAAACAATCCCATTTATAACGCAATGGAGTTCAATGCAAAAACAACACTAGTCGAGCTGCTCCTGCATTTACCTTGATTTGCTCGCAGATTTGTTATTTATTGCTCTCTGTTTGTCAAGTCTGATTCATTTACAACATTTAATGGAATCCTTTAATTTCAGTTGATTTTTGTAGTTTTAGCAATAAAACAAATAAACAAAATATTATGTTCATTTTGAAATGTCGATCTATCAAAAGAAATTCGCCCTAACCACCTCCCCATCATTCTCTCTCTCTTTTCAGATGGCAAGGTGAGCCAAATTACAGATTAACATGGGCCAGCTTTGGTCCACGGGCCCTACTTTGGGCATCTCTGCTTTAAAGTATGGTTATCCCAAATATTCCATGTAATTCGTCAAGTTATGGACAAGTTATAACTAGTATTAATCTTTACAGTGTAATATTTGACCCGATTTTCTATTAGTTACGATATGTTAAATCTTCCCGCTCTACATCAGAGAATGCATGTACACTCAAGAGAGAGAGAGATCATTTGTGCATGTGTAAATGACATGGGCATATCTAATAGCTCATAGTAACATCTGTTAGCTACCTCTTTGAAAATATTTTCGAGCATATCGTTGCAGTGGTCGATCTCCAACACTGTCCTCAAGATTACACAGAGGAACGAAGGCTCCAGTCACTGAGTTGCTATGGTTACTACTAATGTTTGAGGGCAGCACATTCATTTAAAACTGTGAATAAAATTGACTGGAACTACCTGAGCATGAAGTGATTTTATTGCACAACTTCCAGCCAATCAGAATTAAGAATTTTAACAGGATCATGGAATAAATGAGAATTAAATAGAAAGTGTTTGTCTGAAGTAATCATGTCTCTTCAGAAAACTTACTTAGTATTAAACAGCATATTTAATATGGATTTATTTATTAATTTATATAATAATTGTTACATGAATTGGAGCTTTGGGTGAACAATTTTAATTGAGGGACAGAAATCTTTCAGAATTGATAATAAACATGTTAATATATTATTAATTTCACATTGAGGCTCAGTAAAAATTCAATGTCTATCCAGTGTCTGTTATTCTGACATCCAATAATAACCAAAATCCAAAGTCAAGCCAACGTTTTAAACCAATATCATATTGACGTCAAATACTGACATTTATTTGTCAGCTATGGCAACCAAAATCCAATGTCTGATAGACGATATAGTGGTAACATCCATACAATGTCAAGCTGTAACATCATTAGATGTTGATATTTGGTTGATTTTAGGTTGGATGTTGGAGATTGTCACCGGCCTGACAGTGTGTTCTGACTTTAACCCAATTTTAATTTCCAAATAAAATGCAACGTCCCCACGATGTTGGGGTACAACGTCAATCTGACATCATGTTGATGTCCTGTGCCTGCTGGGTTGACTTCCACAGTATGAAAAACAAATACTATGAAAGTCAATTCCATAGTTCCATAGAACATTTTTCAAAATAACTTCTTTTGTGTTCTACAAAGTAAATCAGACAGGTTTGTGACAAGCAAAGAGAGTAAACGATGACATAATTTTCAGTTTTGAGTGAACGATCCCTTATACTCTATAACTTCTCTACTTACGCTCCACATGCAGGTAGAAGTCAGATATGCGAAAGCCTGAAAAGTCCATCACTCGAAAGACACCATTGTCGCCGACTTTGACCTTCTTCAAGTAGAACACGGAGCCATCCACAGACACCCGACCTTCCAGTGCGGGGTCCAGTGGCACCGTCAGCTCCCCCTGGTCCAGGATCAGACGCTCTTTGTGGTCAGAGTCTGGGATGTAGATCATTTTGACCTTGGTGTGGTCTAGATAAAGCTTGATCTTCAACGTCTCACCGTAATTCATGTGCTCAAAGATCTGGTGGTCTGTCATGTAAAAAAAAAATGCAATAGTTAAAAAGATCGCAAGCCGTTACTGTTATGTTTGTAGTTTAAGTTTGCTAGTCTTTTAAATTTAGAGCAAGATTGTAATCCCATAAAAGCCCTAATGGGAGTGTAAAGTTCTCCAGCTGACAATGCAGAAATTGAGAATACGGATGCAGCAGATTGTTTCCATAATGTTGAAAGCAGCGCAAAAAGCAGACCAAACTAGTCTGCAAACAGGCTAACAACAACACGTTTGCTATATATGCCAAGACATGCTTTTTGTGTTTAAATAATGGCAGAGATACAAGTCTGGCTAACTTACTAGCGTAAATTATGTTGCATGATTTATTCAGAAACTCTCCTCTCATCAATTTTGCATCTGAAAGGGAAGCTCCTAGAAATGCATGTGCAATAGAATCAGCCAGTCGATGGCTTTTCATTGCAAAAGTTTCACTGTAAGTAAACATTTTATCAAATGAATGAATAAATAGGCATTTATATATATATTATTGCTAATATATTTGAACATATGTACATATTTGTAAAATAATAAACAGCCATTTTTGCATTATTCCAAAATGTTCATTCATTCATTCATTTTCTTTTCGGCTTGGTCCCTTTATTAATCCGGGGTCGCCACAGTGGAATGACCCGCCAACTTATCCAGCATATGTTTTAAACAGCAGATGCCTTTCCAGCTGCAACCCATCACAGGGAAACATCCATACACACACATTCACACACATACTCTACGGACACTTTAGCTTACCCAATTCACCAATAGCGCATGCCTTTGGACTTATGGGGGAAACCGAAGCAACCGGAGGAAACCCATGCCAACACGTGGAGAACATGCAAACTCCACACAGAAATGCCAACTGACCCAGCCAGGGCTCAAACCAGCGACCTTCTTGCTGTGAGGCGATCTTGCTACTCACTGCGCCACCGTGACGCCCATTCATTCCAAAATATACGTTGCATGTATGATATATTAGTGTTCAGAGATTTTGGCCTAAAATATAATCTCGATTAATTGTACATTTTAACTCGATTACGATTAATGAACGATTATTTGATTTATTTATCTTTTCTCTCATAGCTCACTGACAGGTTTTGTACAGTAAATATACTCACATATAACAAGTGAGAGATGTTTGAATGTGCAGTTAGAGATGTTTGAAAGTCAATTACTTGACTTTAAATTAATTGAAGGAAACACACACTATCTACTATCTATGATTATTTATTGAACATCAACGCTGAACAACTGAAATTAAAACACACATTGCCTAAAACCAACAGTCACTTTTTTCTTTTTTTCTTTTTTTTTTCTTTTTTTTAAGATTTATTTTTGGCCTTTTTGCCTTTATTAGATAGGACAGTATTGAGACAGGAAGCGAAGTTGGAGAGAGAGAGGGGGGTAGGGTAGGGAAATGTCCTCGAGCCGGGATTCGAACTCGGGACGCCCTGACGTGCTGCTGCACCATATGTCGGCGCACTAACCGCTAGGCTATTGCGCCGACAACAGTCACTTTTTTCTTATAAAAAAGTGCAAATAAACCAGCAGCGTATATTTGAGAGCACGCAAGAAGTTTTGTGCATGAACAGAGGAAATGGAGCGCGAGCAAAGATATTTGCATACTCGTATTACATTAATGCGATCTCAACTACTGCGTTTGCGACATTTGTCATTGGAATAGTGCTTTAGAGATCAGATCTGGCTGCAAAGTGCTGAATATTTTTTAGTTCAGCAGGGCCACGTGGCTCCGTAAGGAAAGTAATTGACCTGGAAAAATTAAATTGATTATAGGATCTGAATGTCATTTTCACTTACTTTTAGATTAATCACCCAGCCATATGATACATATTTCATGTATTCATTCATTCATTCTCTTGTCAGCTTAGTCCCTTTATTAATCCGGGGTCGCCACAGCGGAATGAGCCGCCAACTTATCCAGCATTTGTTATACGCAGCGGATGCCCTTCCAGCAAACCGCAAACCATCTCTGGGAAACATCCATACATTCTCATTCACAGACAAACCCTACGGACAATTAAGCTTACCCAATTCACCTATACCACATGTCTTTGGACTTGTGGGGGAAACCGGAGCACCCGGAGGAAAGCCACGCGACAACGGGGAGAACATGCAAACTCCACACAGAAATGCCAACTGACCCAGCCGAGGCTCGAACCAGCAACCTTCTTGATGTGAGGCGAACGTGCTACTCACTACGCCACCGTGGCGCCCCTTTTTCATATATATGAAATGTAAATATGAACTTTCATTCATTCATTCATTTTCTTGTCAGCTTAGTCCCTTTAATAATCTGGGGTCACCACAGCGGAATGAACCGCCAATTTATCCAGCATTTGTTATACACGGCGGATGCCCTTCCAGCCGCAACCCATCTCTGGGAAACATCCATACATTCTCATTCACACTCATACACTACGGGCAATTTAGCTTACCCAATTCACCTATACCACATGTCTTTGGACTTTTCCCGGAGGAAACCCACACGAACACGGGGAGAACATGCAAACTCCACACAGAAATGCCAACTGACCCAGCTAAGGCTCAAACCAGCGACCTTCTTGCTGTGAGGCGAATGTGCTACACACTAGGCCACCGTGGCGCCAAATATGAACTTGTATGTCATATATCTAATTTCCATAAATGAAGTTTAATATTCCATTAATTTCGAGAGGAGCACGTGCTCATGATTGACCCAGCTAGCTCACATTAGCTAATCATGATCTTACAAAGGATCCCAATCTGGATGAAACCCCCGTCCTCCCCTTCTTCCACACTTATCCAGAATGGGCGGCACGGTGGCCCAGTGACTAGCACTGTTGCCTCACAGCAAGAATACCAATTTTCTAGTATTTCTGGAAGTTTGCATGTTTCCCCCGTGTCCGAGTGGGTTTCGCCCAGGTTCCCCGATTTCCTCCCACTGTCCAAACGTCCTCCAAATTTTTGATAAAATAAATCTAAATCTTTTTTCTAATGTCTTACTCTCAGGAAGTTCACCTTAGCCTCAGCAGCGGGGGAGTTTGAGATTGGCCTGAGCTCAATTTCCCCTCGCCCTGCGAAATGGGGGAGCCCTTGGCCCGAGGATCCCTTGAGCTCAGGGCTCTCTCCCGGGACAGAATGCCAAAAAAATCTATGTATAAATCATGAGCTAAGTGTGAATTCTTGAAATGCATGTGATTGACAAATGACATTTGTACTCAACATTTTATAAAATGCTATTAAATTGATATTGCATTGTCCGAAAATGTGCCTAATATAAATGTGTTCAGCTCTACAGAATGTACAGTTCATTCATTCATTTTCTTGTCGGCTTATTCCCTTTATTAATCCGGGGTCGCCACAGCGGAATCAACCGCCAACTTATCCAGCATATTTTTACGCAGCGGATGCCCTTCCAGGCGCCACGGTGGCGTAGTGATTAGCACGTTCGCCTCACAGCAAGAAGGTCGCTGGTTCGATCCCTGGCTGGGCCAGTTGGCATTTCTGTGTGGAGTTTGCATGTTCTCCCCGTGGTTGTGTGGGTTTCCTCCGGGTGCTCCGGTTTCCCCCACAGTCCAAAGATATACGGTACAGGTGAATTGGGTAAGCTAAATTGTCCATAGTGTATGTGTGTGAATGAGAATGTATGGATGTGTTTCCCAGGGATGGGTTGTGGCTGGAAGGGCATCCGCTGCGTGAAACAAATGCTGGATAAGTTGGCGGTTCGTTCCGCTGTGGCGACCCCGGATTGATAAAGGGACTAAGCCGAAAAGAAAATGAATGAATGAATGAATGAATGATGCCCTTCCAGCCGCAACCCATCCCTGGGAAACATTCACACACACACATTCACAGTCATACACTATACGGACAATTTAGCCTACCCAATTCACCTATGCCACATGTCTTTGGACTTGTGGGGGAAACCGGAGCACCCGGAGGAAACCCACGCAACCACGGGGAGAACATGCAAACTCCACACAGAAATGCCAACTGACCCAGCCGGGGCTCGAACCAGCGACCTTCCTGCTGTGAGGCGAACGTGCTAACCACTAGGCCACCGTGGCGCCAGTATGTACAGTATGTTAAAAAAATAGGTGTACATGTGAACAGTACTTTTTTGGAAAAGTTAATTCAATAAATTTTTCAATCAGTCAATTTTCTCAAAACAATCCATCATCACTGGTGTGCAATGAATATTGGGATAGTCTGGCCCACAAAAGACCTATCAGTGGAATCCTTAATTTCCCAGGAAACAATGGATGTGTTTGGAGGCCGTGTGCGATGGAGCGTCTGGATAAGGACAGGCTTCATTACACCATAATGAGGCAATCAGCCTTCAAATGATGCAGCCTTCTCAAATGGGATGCTGGTCACACAAGGATCTTTCCATGTTGAGTTATTCTGACCTTAAACCCAGGACACACCAATCTGATGTCAAAGAACAAGCGATGATGAAAACCAACTGTGTTGTTTCCTCACGTCAACTGTGGCCATGTCCACATGTACACGGTTATTCTTACAAACTGAGTTTTCCCTGCCTTCATTGAAAAAAAATCTGCTGACATGAAAATTCAAAAGTTTAAGGGCACACCAAAGGGCACGCAAAACCCTTTTATGCTGGGTTCACATCAATTAAGAATTTGCGCAAGTAAGTTACATACAGTGTACATAAAATGCAATCGTGTAACAGATGAGAATTACCGTCATGCTGAGCCATGAATGCGTGAAATTCACGTCAAGGGAAGCACATCTACCTCATTTGTTGTGAACCCAGCATTCAGATAAAGTTCTGTTGGCCAATCAGAAAGGAGAAAACAGTGTGCTGGGCCAAATGAAGGGTGAAGGTTTTCAAGACCACCACATTGTACCCAGAGTTGCTGGAAATCTTCCCCCTCGCTGAAGTATGTGAGCGGAGTGAAGTGGCCCTCTTTTCATTCATTTCATTCATTCATACATTCATTTTCTTTTCGGCTTAGTCCCTTTATTAATCTGGGGTCGCCACATATGAACCGCATATGTGTTACGCAGCGGATGACCTTCCAGCTGCAACCCATCACAGGGAAACATCCATACACATTCATGCACACTCATACACTACAGACAATTCAGCCTACCCAATTCACCTATACCTTGTTTTTGGATTTGTGGGGGAAACCAGAGCACCTAGAGGAAACCCCATGCAAACTCCACACAGAAATGCCAACTGACCCAGCCGAGGCTCAAACCAGAGACCTTTTTTTTTTTTGCTGTGAGGCGATTGTGCTACCCACTGCCCCACCGTGGCCCCGGCGCTCTTTTCATTTAAAGTATAAGCTTCGGCCTATAAAAGGTTTGTTTGCATAAAGTATTGCATTAGTATGCATACTTTTAGTAAATCAAGTAAGCTTCAGATTGGTGTGTTGTGATCATTATGCAAAAATCATTATACACATGGGATTTAGCTTTTTGGTTGCACAATGGCTCAGTGGTTATCACTGTCAACTCAAAGCAAGAAGGTCGCTGGTTTGAAGCCCGGCTGGGCCAGCTGGCATTTCTGTGTGGAGTTTGGATGTTCTCCCCATTTTGCCGTGGGATTCCTCCGGGTGGTCCAGTTTCTCCCACTGTTCAAAAACATGCGGTATATGCGAAACAAAATTGGCCGTAGTGTACGAGTGTGTGTGTGAATGTGAGAGTGTATGAGTGAATGTGCGGCTGGAAGAGCATCCACTGCGTGAAAGATGCTGGAATAGTTTGCGGTTCATTGAGCTGTGGCGCACCCCAATCCAGGACTAAGCCAAAGGAAAATGAATGAATGATTCAGCTTTATTCAGTAATCCTATCACAGTCGTTTGATTCGTAGATTATGTATTATTAATATATTAATATTATGAGGACTATTACTATTAATCACTGTAATTCTCCAAACGGAAAAAAAAGTTGGTTGGTTTGTTGGTTGTACACTAAATCATCAAAATGGTACCTGTTGTGTTTATGATAGAGCAGTGCCTGAGTGCGCTTGGAGTGAAAGAAAAACCTGATGGTCCGACTATCAAAAGATCCACTCGTTGTTCCACTCCTTTCTGCACTTTACTCCACTCACATACTCTGCTTTCAGTCACCTGATACTGTGTTTTTGTGTGGATGAACAGCCAAACCACATAGAAACCATCTGAACACACCGAACAGATGATAGCCAACTAAAACAATGACATGCGCTCTGCATCTAAGTGCAAAAATGCACCTTTCCACACCTGCAGGTGGCAGTATTGGTCTGTGTAATCATTCCACAGAGGAAAACCAGAACTAGTGCTGCACACATACACACCATAAACAAAGCAGCATTTATGTACCATTTTCAGAGTACTTCTCACTCAACACAGAAGGATTCGCTCATGCAAATACTGTCTGATTATCTGATAATCTTTATTGTTAACTAATATTTAAGAGATGCGTCAAAATGGCAGCCGATTTATTAGTGTTCCCTTGACTTTTGCTTAGCTTCATCACTTCAGTTTTTGCTCTCGTGCTCTGATTCATAGCTGAGCAGCCAATCAGAATGCTCTCTTTCACCATCAGCCGATGCTACATGCTAAATCAGGCAAACTCCCACCAACGTGAGCTAAACAAGAGCTGACATGTTGAACACACCAACCAAACTAGCCTAAATAATGCTCACCGATGGCCCAGCACTATCATGTCCTAGTTTCTTTGTATTTCCTTCACATCTTATTCTACTTGCCTTTTTAATTCCTTTACATCCTTTCAAACATTGACACTTCAGTCATGCAAGCTTGTTTCCTTTATCGAGTGCTGTAAAATTCCTAATAACGCATTCACAAACGATTCACCTTTCACGTTGAGGCAGGCCCTCATTCGGACTTTTCCATCCATGTCCACGATGGTGTAGCTGCCCTCATCGGCTCCTGTGACTACATGCAGGCTGACCCTCTTCTCCCCCACGGTGAGCCGGTTCTCGTACGCCTCCATTATGACACCGGTCTGGTTGATGAGTAGCACAGGGGGCTTTTCTGTGGTCTGCTCGAGTGCAGTCTGAACTCCAGGCCTGAAATGAAGGGTGTAGGGACCGATCGTAGGGCTGATCGGGATGTGATACGTCTCCCCGAATTTCACCACAGTCTCTAGTGCGCAGTCTGGAAGAAAATAAAGCGGAGGTCAAAATTAAAGAACAATTTATTCATTTGATATGTAATGCAACAAGTTATGTAATCCTTCAACAAATATGAATGTATTTTAGCTGTGGCGGAACCAACAGCGGTTTACAAAATGACCAAGGCAAGACATCATTTTGTGGAAAACACAGGAATCTAAATCGATTGTAGCATGAAGAAAGATCACAACTAAGTTTCTGAAGGTTACAGCAGTCAAAAATATGTACAGGAAACAGACATTATGAAGACACAATTAAGAAAATTTGTTGGGTTGCACTTGTGTTAGGATTGTTAAGGCTCACGCAGTCACTCAAAACCATTTTGTGTTGTAATCAGCAATAAGTGACTACAGGTTTTGAAATCCACACAAAAGGGAGGGTGCCCAAACCTTTGCATAGGCTACTTTTCAGTTTCACTTTAATTTCACACATCTCAGTACTGCTACACTTTTTTCTGTCTGAAAAATATGACATTATCTAGCTTTTTCTGGAAAGCGAATAGTTGTTCTCTAATTTTAAAGTCCACTGTTCATTGACATGCGTAAAGGGATAGTTCACCCAAAAGGAAAAATGTCTCACCATTAACTCATACTCAAGTGGTTCTAAACATTTATGAATTTCTTTTAACTGGTGAACACAAAACAAGACATTTTGAAAAATGTTGGTAATTGACATCCATAGTAGGATTAAAAAATACTAAATAAAAGGTTAAGAATCACTTGATTTTGAGTAAACAATAAGGCATATTGGGTTTTGGGTGAACTATCCCTTTAAATGGCTGTCCTAATTTCTTTTTGACTGCATCCTGTAAACCAAAAAAATATCAATTATTCAGATTTATTTTTACTTGTGATCTAGTGCCAGCAGCAGGACCAATCCAACAATGAATATAATACAAAACCTTCTCAACTTTCCATGTTTCGAGAATCCCCCTACTTAGAATTTTTTTAGACAATTCCTGAAACTTTGTGGAGGTTCATTTCGCTGTGGTGACCCCTGATAAAAAAGGGACTAAGCCAAAAGGAAAATGACTGAAACATTGTATTACTAGCACTTCATGTGATTATTTACCTCCTTATGATGAGTTGCATGTTTAATGTTTCATTGTACTGTACGTCACTTTGGATAAAACTATATATCCACTTAACCTGAATGACATATAAATAAGAAATGTAATATGCTGATTTGCTCAGTTATGATTCATTATTGCTGCTGCTCAGTTTTTAAAATGGTCATTATGATACATTCTTTTCTTTGATGAATAGAAAATAAAATATTTTCTCCAAAACATAAACATGAATCTTTTAAATGATTATAAATGTACACTCCAAAAAATATGTTTGAGTATTTATTTATATAAAATGAGCTGTAACAACCCTTGAGGTTTTTTTGGGGGGGGGGGCAACTTTATTGTTGTTTATTCAATCCATTTAAATTAGTAAAAAAAAACTAAAGCTAACTTAATTCCTTCATGTTGTCCCAACACAAATCAATTGTGTGGAACCCAGAATAAAGTGTATTAACTGCAGGCTTTCATCAATTCATGGCATCATTGCTGAAAAAGTATAATTAAATGGGCACACTTTATTTCAATGGTTCATTTGTTGAATTTAAGTTACATTGCAACTAATTCTCATTAGATTAAAAGTAGACTAATAGATTGGGGTTAGGGTTGGGGTTAGGGGTTTAGAGTTAATGTAAGTTGACATGTACTTGCAAAGTTTCTTATAGTCAGTTAAATGTCTGTTTAAATGTCAGTATCAACAGATATTAAGCAGACAGTCTATTAATCCTCAAATGGACCATCAAAATAAAGTGTTACCAGTTAAATTACTTACCTCAAACGAATGGTAGCAAAGTCTATAGAATTCACAAGATATGTCACTCGTCTAGTTTTGAATGGGGAAAAGGGTAACGATCAATATGGAGAATGGAGCCCCGCCTTCTAGTACAGGAGCCAATCATCGATCGATTTAAACTAACAGTTCTCTGGGGGAGGGGTTCGGACCAGACGTGGGTTTCTGCAGATTTTGTGCGACTTAAACGTTTAGAAATGAAACTAAAGGAGACAGTTGTTGTATAATTTATGGGTGACCTAATGTGAAATGTAATCATAAGCTTGGAAAGCAATTTTGGAAGCAAAGATGGCTGTTGAGTGAAATGACTTGCCTTAAAAGGATTTTGATGGTATTGTATCGTACTTTTTTTTTTTTTTTTACTGATTTCATATGACAAAATTAATATTTTCAAATATCTAGTAGTTTTAATGTTATAGTTCACCCCAAAATTTACAAAATTTACTCACTTTTCTCTTGTTTCAAACCTTGCTTTTAGTTTCTTTCATCTGTTGAACACAAAAGAAGATATTTTAAAGAAAGCTGGAAGCCTGT
>CAIGQQ010006515.1:1684096-1694976 GCA_903798035.1 Danio albolineatus | reverse complement strand
CTCTGCAGGTCGCCGGCCCTCCAGGGCCGAGTTTGGACATGCCTGCTCTACAGGTATAGTTCATAGTTAGTTCATGTTAGAAAATACATTAACTAATGAACCCTTGTTGTAAAGTGTGACCTTTGCATTTCACTATACTGAAAACTGAGAAGATTTTAAACCTTACCTTTAATAGTTGATGACCAAACTGTAAAAAACAGGGGGAAAAAATAGTAAACACAGGTGTGACAGAAGCAATGCACTGCAAAACAAATGCTTTCTCGATTGGAGTGTTTGTCTGGTTTCTAGTTCTAATATCTAAAAATTCTTAAATCAAGAAGCACCTTCTTGACAAGTAAAAGAAATATCGTTTTGTTTTTCAGGAATTATAAGTCAGAATTAAGTAGGTGTCTTTCTAAAATGAACTAAATAATCTGCCAATGATAATCTTGCTTTTAGTTTGACATAAAATTAATTAAACACAGGCTCATTCTGAAAACGTAGACCCACGTACGTTTCTGGAGGCCGTACATTATGTTGTCAGAGGTACGTATGGCTGCGCTTTATTTTTAAACAAATGCTACCAGCTGACCGCTTGCCTCAGTGTGGACGTCTTTCCCGCTGCTATCAGTCTGTCCTGTTAGCTCGCCGCGTACAACGACAGACTTGAGACGCAGAGAGGAGTTGATCACAACGACGGGGTTCGAGTCTGGTGAGGAGCGTTTCCAGAAAGCAGTTAAGACAAAAACCGTATCCAAAAAAATAAAATAAACCTGCAAATAACAGGGTGAGAATGCGGTAATTCTGAAAATGTGGTAAAAATGAGATGAGGGCTTTTATTTTTTTCTGGATCGCTTTTTTAAAAGTTGTTGGTTGGGCTTAGGGAAGTGTGTGGGTGGGTTTATCGGTACAACTTTGATTGGGTTTAGGGAAGGAGGTGGGTGGATCAGTCGATTGGTAAGTCAGTCAGTCAGTCAGTCAAACAGTCAGTCGATAGCAGACTCTGGTGGGTGCACGTGAGAACAGCAGGCGCAAACAGCACTCACGATTTCAAAAAGCGTACACAGCGGCCTCTCATCGATTCGCGAAAAAAAAGTGCAAAAAGACATACCTCCCGGGACGTATACCGTGGCCTCCAGAATCGTACTTATGACTACGTTCTCCGTATGAGCCTGGGTTGAATTAATTTTACTGAACCTTAATGGCAGATTATTTTGCTTGTTTTGTGGTAAAATCTACTTTATTTCTATACTTAGGCTTACTTTATTTATAGAGCGCAATAAAACAACAGTTGTTGACCAGTGTTGTACCCAAATTGTGTTAAAAATTATAAAATATTCTCATCAAAGGAGTAAAACAACACAGAAAACACAACATGAAACAGAAAACAGCAAGCTCAGCTAACTCTGGTATTAAAAGCTTTTTCTAAAAGGTGAAGTTTCAGTTTCCCCTTGAACACATATTAGGCAGAAAAGTATTTTAATAGAGAGAGGTAGACCATTCCACAATTTGGGGCCCAAAATGGAAAAGGCCTGGTCTCCCTTTTTCTTTAATTTTGATCTGGGAACTTTTAACAATTTCTGACTTGATGACCCTTAACATCTAGCAGACATATGAATAGTCACAAATTCAGATAGATAAGAAGGTGTCAGACCATTTACAACCTTAAAAACAAAGATAAAATTTTAAACTCTACTCTAAAACATACCAGCAACCAGTGCAGAGAGTAAGATGAGGGTAATGTGCTCAAATTTACCAATTTATAAAAAGTCTATAGCTGCGTTTTGGATCACTTGTAGGCGATTTATATTGGATTGACCAATACCTTATATAAATTGAGTTTTACTAATTATTTTTGCAAATGAAACAATATTTTTTTATTTGGTCACACTTTATTTTGATGGTCCGTTTGTTGAATTTAAGTTACATTGCAACTAATTCTCATTAGATTAGAAGTAGACTGTTAGGTTGGGGTTAGGGTTGGGGTTAGGGGTAGGGTAAGTGTAAGTTGACATGTACTTGCAAAGTTTCTTATAGTCATTTAAATGTCTGCTGAATGTCAGTATCAACAGATATTAAGCAGACAGTCTACTAATACTCAAATGGACCATCGAAATAAAGTGTTGCCTTTTATTTATTTAGAAAAAGCTTATTGATTTAAGATGTTTTAGATATTTAGACTAGAAACAAGACACACTCTAAGTAATAAAAGACAGTTTTGGTCTTTATTTATGCAGTCAACAATCAATATAAATCCATTAGGAGATCATTGAGTGACTCTTGATCAATATCAGATAACATCACACTTTCATAGCAATGATAACAGTACACGCATACTCTAAGCCAGTGTTTCTCAATTGGTGGGTCGCGACACAAAAGTGGGTCGCGGGAACATTTTTAGTGGGTCGTGGGGTGTGTGTAAAACATAATTTTTTTACTTATTTTGCTTATACCAGACTTTTATTTTGAAATGCACAATTGTACTTTGTATTATTTGTATAATTTGATACATTTTGTCCAATGAAATCAATAAAAAATTGTTTATTTGTAAGTCTTGGTGATTTTCTTATGATTTATCTGTCACTACTTGTGTATGTTAACAAATAAAATACAAATTAATTCATTATAATTCCTAAAATTAAAATATAGTTCCTAAAAATTTGGGTCACGGCTTGATGACCATGTAAAAATGTGGGTCCCATGGCCAAACCAGTTGAGAACCACTGCTCTAAACTGTTCAGAAAGCCACAGGCAATATGAAAGCATCTTTCTGCTCAAGTGACAGATCAAATTTCTATTAGATCAAATTTAGCTTATCTATACGCCAATGTATGTGCCCTTATAGCTTCAACTAACCGCTTTTAGTTGGAAATCAGCAGTTATGAAGGAGAATGACAAAAGGATGAGTCTCTTGCTCTCTCTCAATATATGTATAACATTTATGTAAACAGGGCGTCACAGTGGCACAGTGAGTAACACAATCGCCTCACAGCAAGAAGGTCGCTGGATCGAGCCATGGCTGGGTCAGTTGGCATTTCTGTGTGCGAGTTTGCATGTTCTCCCCGTGTTTGTGTGGGTTTCCTCCGGGTGCTCCAGTTTCCCCCACAGTCCAAAGACATGTGGTTCAGGTGAATTGGGTAAGCTAAATTGTCTGTAGTGTATGAGTGTGAATGCAAGAGTGTATGGGTGTTTCAGAATGAACTGCCAACTTATCCAGCATATATTCTTTGCAGCGGATGCCATTCCAGCTGCAACCCAACACTGGGAAACACCCATACACTCTTGCATTCACACTCACTATAGCCAATTAAGTTTATTCAGTTCACCTATAGCGCATGTCTTTGGACTGAGGGGGAAACCGGAGCACCAGGGGGAGAACATGCAAACTCCACACAAAAAAGCCAACTGGCCCAGCCTTGAACCAGCGACCTTCTTGCTGTGAGGTGACAGTGTTAACCAATGGGGATAGTTCACTCAAATGTAAAAAATTACTCTCACTTAAATGGTTTTCAAACCAATTTCTTTCTTCTGTCGAACAAAAAAAAGAAGATACTTTGAAGAATGTTGAAAAAGGCAGCATTTCACATCCATAGTGAGAAAAAATTACTATGAAGATTAATGGCTAAGGATTTACAGCCTTCCTTAAAATATCTTTTTTATCTTCAACAGAAAAAAGAAACTGAAACCTGTTTAGAACAATAGAAGGGTTAATAAATGCTGATTGAATTTACATTTTGGGGTGAACAACTCATTATTTACTAAAAAGACAAACACAAAAGAATATGCTCTTAAAGCACCAAAAGCCTGACTATACGGGCTCTAAAAATACATGCCTTGTTTGCTGGCAACAAAAATACACCTAGAGTTAATAGTGAATGAGTTTTATCAGGGACGACAGCGTGCAGGTCTCCCTTCTCTGCAGCACTAACAATATAAAAAGGACTAGGAATGCTGCCATGTCAAACTGCCAACAGTGCACTTTCAGCCCAACATCTTAAGATAAACGATGCTGCAAATGTTGCCCTCGTGAAATAAAGCAATTAAGAGAACTATGCAAATAAAAAGCAAGCTCTTGTGTTTGCTGTCTCTACATTTATTTGCGTATGCCTCCATCAGAAATGTGTTTTTCTAGCCTTATCTTGTGAGGAAATGTAACTGTTTCTATTACTATTCTATTATTATCGCATGCTAATATTCGTTCATTCTCCTTCAGCTAAGTCCCTTATTTATCAGGGGTCGCCACAGTGGAATGAACTGCCAACTATTCCAGCATATGTTTCACAAAGCGGATGCCCTTCCAGCCGCAACCCAGTAGTGGGAAACACCCATACACACTCATTCACACACATTCATTCATTCACTTTGGTCAATTTAGTTTACCCAATTCACCTATATTGCATGTCTTTGGACTGTGGGGGAAACCGGAGCACCCGGAGGAAACCCACGCGAACACAAGGAGAACATGCAAACTCCACACAGAAATGCCAACTGGGCCAGCTGGGACTCGAACCAGCGACTTTCTTGCTGTGAGGCGACCGTGAGCCACCGTGCTACCCACATAATAATAGAATTATGCAATTCTGAGTGTGCCTCGCACAGGTGAGTAGGCTTGACAAACCACCTGCAGAAAACACACTCTCGCACTGCTTAGACACTTTTCCAGATACTTGCACTGGACACTTTCTTACAATCACTCCATCTCTCTATAAAAACACTGTGCATTTCAGAACGTGCCTCACACAGGTGAGTGGGTTTGACAAACCACCCGCAGAAAACACACTCTCTCACCCCTCAGACACTTTCCTAGATACTTGCACCAGACACTTTCTTTCAATCACTTCATCTCTCTATGAAAACACTGTGCATTTCAGAACGTGCCTCCCACAGGTGAGTGGGTTTGACAAACCACCCGTAGAAACACTTTCTATCTATATATATGCACTGAACACTTTGCTTAAACTCCATCTTACAAGGACTCAATAAGAAAAACTGTGTTTACTTGTCTTCTCCAATCTTACAATACCCCTTTGGCTCAATATCTTGCACAAAATTGTTCTATGTAAAAGTACTTGTAGGTTATGTGTATAGCTAAGTATGTATATGCATAGTTAGCATTGATTACTGCTCCAGTATGTTATTTATGTATAGGTTAAAATTTATTTTGTTCAGTGTTGCGTTCATATTTATAATTATGTTTGTTTATGTAGCACCGTGGTCCTTTGAGACATGATATTTCGTTCCACTGTATGTCCACACATGTGGTGCAGTGACGATAAAGCTCAAGTTTGACTTGACTATTTTACGTATCGTTAGAAAAGTGGCTAATTTGCACAAATTCATGCAATTTCATTTGTATAAAAATGTAAGATATTTAAAGGGAGGTCCATTTTTTTCACCCTTAACCCTATCCCTCATTGGGGGATGAGAAAATCATACTAAAAAGTACAAATGAGGTCGTACGAATGATTACAAATTAGCAACTAAATCAAAAAGATACAAGTTGTCAAGAGATTGCTTCAAGAGTTCACACTTAGCTGATGATTGGTATTAAGCTAGTTTGGCATGCTGTCCCAGGAGAGGGCCCTGAGCTCATAAGATCCTCGAGCCCGGGGTTCCCTCCCGTTTGCAGGGTGAGAGGGGAGTTTGAGCTCAGGTAGATCTCGAGAACCCCCCGCCCTCCTGCTGCTTATAAATTGCTATAAGTGTATGCTGTTGGTGGAATTTGGGTATAGTGCTGATTTGTTTAAGTCAATTTGCTTATGTGTCATGTTTTGGACTGTGGGAGGAAATCGGAGGACCCGGGGAAAATCCACGCGAGCACGGGGAGAACATGAACTCCGCACAGAAATGTCTACTGGCTGGGTAGAGGCCTGAACCAGAGGCATTCTTGCTGTGAGGCAACAGTGCTAGCCACTGGGCCACCGTGCTGCCCTATAGAGGAAAAGGGAGGAGAGGGGGTGGAAGTGGGGATTCTTCAGGACGAAGATGACTAAGGTAAAATGCTTTTGTTATTTATACTAAGCTGGGAATCGTCTGATTGGTGGATTGTACATTAGCTTGAATCTGGGCCAGCCAGAGTCAATCATAAGCACGCGCTCCTCTCGAAATTAATTTATAAATAAACTTCACAAAGTTTTTTCAGTGAATTACCTGAGCACAAGAGGGTGCTAATGACTGCCAGATGTGTGACGCCCATTTTGGATGGATATCTGCGAACAATAAAACAGTATAAAACAATCAAAATTCCAATATACAAAAAACAATCACTCACATAATATGACACGTACTGTAAAACATTTAATTTGTGCCAATTTAGCAGATATATTCGTCTAGAACAGTGGTTCTCCAACTGTGGTACACAAGCTTCCTTCTAGTGGTACATCTGAATAATTAAAGTAAGAAAAATTAATACACTTTTAACCCTTTGACGTGTAGGATAACGCCAATTTGATCAATAAATTGATTTTAATAGGCTAAACCTTTTATTTAAGTGGCTGATCATAATAAATAATCCTTATTAGAAGAATTAACCTGCCTTGTTTTTGAACTGTGCAGTGCTGTAGCTGCTTAATTAGGCCTACTATGCTACTGTACTTCAACACCGGTTATAATGGTGGTACTTGGAGAGACAATTTTGTTCTGAGGTGGTACTTGGTGAAAAAAGCTTGAGAACCACTGATCTAGAGTGTTGGCCTCTGCAATAAAGTAGAGCAATTTATTCAATTATATTCAGAAAAGCTTTAATAGATTCGTGATGCAAGATGAAACTCAGAGACTTAATCAAATCGGGCTAATCCTGAAACATTAGTGCCAACTGAATCCACCCATGTACGTCAAAAGAGATCAGATATTGCTTTTAGGTCAAACAGCCTGACAGTCTGATTTACAGTGTCGAAACTGTAGATCTGTCTAAAGGAGGTGATTGGTTGTCTGCCTCTTTTACTGAAGCTATAGTGGACACTACGCCGTGATATTCAGTTTCTGGCAGAACTGCTCGACCAGATTAAGGGCAGCTGACTCTGCCATTTCTGCCAAAAATCCAAGACTATTCAGAGCCCAAATCTACCTCTATACAGAAATCTGATATATTAAAATATATATTGCAAACTACATATAGGAAATAAGTTCATATTTGAATTTCACATCAAATATTTGCCATTTTTGCAACATATATTTAGAAACATTGCAAATGCAAACATTACATATATTTCCAACCATTGCAATTACAAATATGTACATAAATGTTCAATTATAGGTCTATTAAATATAATTAACCTACATATATGTGTGTCTTCATAAAAGATGTTTATATATGGCCATACATGAACATGTATGAAAAATTAGCTAATATATATGTATATATTCAAATGGTCATATAAATGTAAGGTCATTTTTGCAATATTTCAAAGATATATGGTGCATATGACATATTTTATAGATGTAAAATCTATGTGGGCCATGTAATTTGCATATACGTCCTTATGTCAGATTTCTATGGGTATCTGAATACATGTGCTAGTGTTTTCAACTATTTCAACTGATTGAGTTCAATGGTTTACAGTAGGCTAATAAAATAATGTTCAAACGATTATAGCTAACATATTTATTGTTAAAAACTGGTAAAACAAGAGAAGAGAAAACAATCTGTTTTAGTTCTAGTTCCTATTGTACTTGTTCTAGAAGCTATTTGCCCACATAATAAATCAAATCAGTGTAAAAAAAAAAAAAAAACTGCAGCTGCTCTACTTCCACTTGATTAACAATCGATTCATAACACCACCACATATTTAATAATAAATCAGTTTGTTTAATAAAAGCACTTCAAATTGAGGCCAGGGCCATTTCTCATGCTCAAATAGAGTAAAACTGGCAACAGCTCGCAAAAATGCTGAATGAAAATCAAGTGGGGTAATGTGACGGTATGAGTGGTCATGTTTCAGTCTTTTAAATCGCTGACTCAGTCAAGACGATTCAGAATAGCACTGAACCAATTTAACGACCAATTAAATCATCTTTCATAAAACATTCCGTCAGTATAAATACGAAAGTCACCGTGGCGTTCAGGATATCCGTGTTTTTCTGTCGTGAGGGCGCGCTTTATTCGCCGCCTTTTCCTTCGCTATTAACCATATAGAGGCCCGCTGATGCGACAAGGGTGTGCCGCACTCCTCTGCTGGACCTGTCCCGTCAAAACGACCCATTTAACAAACGGAGGATTCTTATTCATACATATCACCATTCATTCGTGTCCTCTTACGCAACACATTAGCTTCAACAAGCACAGAAACGAGAACACCCCAGATAAAAACGTGCTGTCTCATTTAGTGAGACAATGAACAGACATCCCAATACCCTAATGAAAAACGACTGTCGGTTCTGTTACGTAAATCAAGCGGTGCGTCGCGAAACATTGCGTTTTTATTCCGCTTCAGCAGCGCTCGGCAGACTGGCGTTAATAAACTCAGCCCCAGAGAGCTGTATGTCACGGCCAGAGACAGTATTTGATGTCCCATTCAGGGGGAAGCTGCATCATTCGACAATGAACTATGAATCAATATTTGCTCGTGTTACCACTTCGATTTCTCTGACAGGTTATAGCCCACAACCAAGGTGCGGGATTCATTAAGAATTTGATTTAAAACAAGCAAGTGATATGAACAACAGAAATTAACAATTTCGTGCCCATGCAGCCTAATTTGTATAATCTGCACGTGAATGTGAGATTGTGGGCTAAATGTTTGACGTCTCTTTGCAGTATGCCTATTTACTAAATAAGACAATGCTATTAAAAATTTAAAGATGTCCCGACGCGAACTGTTTCTTGCCTTATATAATCTAAAGAAACGCCCCAAACCCTTTGTTAATAATCCTGTGTAGCATTAGAAAAATAAAGTTGAAAGGAGTGCTCCTGCATCATTTAACCCTATTAATCCTCTTCACTCAAGTGAAAGCAAAAACATTCGGAAATCTTATAAAGAAGTGCTGAAATAGCTTACCTTTGTATGTGAAATCCAAAAAAAAGGCAAAAAGATTGAGACGCTTTACAATAAAAGATGGTTTAAAGGATGCTCTTGCTCTTCCTTGCTGTTTTCCAACCCTTCTTCATCGCCCCCAATCTGCCAAAGAAAGACACTTCTGTTTTACAAATCGGCGTTATCTGGAAGGCTTCGGCTGATTTCGTTTTAAAGGCAATTTATGATCGGCTTTGTCCGGATGCTGTCGTCAGTTCCCGGAAAATCTCTTATCAGGGATTGCGAAAGAGCAACCGACCACGTTTAAATATTAAAGCGTATAAACCATAGACTTAAAAATAGATATAAACATAAAGCTGTATGGCATGGGCAAAATAAATAAAAGTAATAACATTATGTCACTTGAAATAATTTTGACTAATGGGTACCACAAATACTGTGAAAGCAACGAAAAATAAATATAAATACATGTAAATAAATAGATCAGCTAAATCAAATATGGGTTTTCACAGTGATCAGAAAAGACATTTGGTTCCTTAAGAGTGTGTATGCCATCTTTCTGGGATTAAATGCGATGAAACAAAGTGGTAAAACTGCAAAGATCTTATTTATTTAGTCTCTGCCATCACTAGTCTCAAGTTAGACCAGAAACCATCAAGAGTAAACATACTAATGCAAGAAGGTAATAATGATTATTTACTCAGGAATTGAGTATACAGTAGAGTTTGTACTCTAAACAAATAATAGAATAATTATCTGAGCACCAACAGTTGTTTTGTATAATTAGCACTTGTGTGTATTGCCTCTTCTTGTTGAATTGTTGAATGTCTCCTCAATTGTAAGACGCTTCGGACAAAAGCATCTGCTATATGACTAAATGTAAATGTAATGGCAAATGAAATGGCTGACAAACTAGCCAAACTAGCTTTAAAAAAATTATTATAATACAAACATCAGGCTTTTAAGATCAGAAAGCTCATTCAGTGCAATCAAGAATCAAAAGGAAGTCACACAGGGCTGTTTGTTTACTTAGTTTGAGAGAAAAGGAAAGGGGAACATTTATGAACAGATTAAGAACGGGTCAGTTTATTATAAAAATTATAACATTGGATTCTGATCAATGTCCAAAACTGGAAACAGAACAGACACTTTCAGAAAATATTAAACTAAAGACAGCTTATAATAAAAAAACTATGGAAAGTATAGGACCAGCTGGAGGTGGAGTAAAGAACAAACTGCAATGTATATAGAGGAAATTTGTGGCGCTTCATTAGAAATACTGTAGAAGAGATTACGAGCAACTGTAGTTGCGTAACTCCAGGAGATGGCAGCAATGCAACATCTATGTCCACACTGCTTTCCATTTAAAAGAGCTCATCTATGAAATCCTGATTCCCTTTAAAAGGTTTGGGTTTACCCAGTAACTCAGTGACAGCTTCAGAATGCAACATATTTTATATTTTCAACAAATGTAAGGATAAAACCTAAATCTTTTTCACCCAAAGCAAATAATGAGAAATTCTGCAACACGTACAAAAATCACCTGCAATATTTCATATGGTAAACCATCAAAAGTACAACACAAAATTATGTGGTAATTGTGTACTTTGTTGTTTTTTGGAACGTTTTACCACAGGATTCTGTTGTACTTTCATATTTCTGTAGTATTTACCACAGGACTCTGTTGTACAGATGTGCTACTCCTGTAGTAGTCTTGTAGTGTGGTATTACTTTCATACTTCTGTAGTATTTACCCCAGGATTTTGTTGTACAGTATGCAATATTCCTGTAATATTCTTGTGGTAATGTGTGGTATTACTTTCATACTGTACTTCGGTAGTATTTACCGCAGGATTCTGTTGTATAGATGTAATACTCCTGTAGTATTCTTGTAGTATAGTGTGTGGTATTACTTTCATACTTTACTTC
>CAIGQQ010006515.1:1669894-1682470 GCA_903798035.1 Danio albolineatus | reverse complement strand
ATCTATCTATCTATCTATCTATCTATCTATCTATCTATCTATCTATCCATCTATCTCTCCAGATCTCTTCTAAATTTTAAAAATCATTGAATTGAGGTAAAATGGCTAATATTCTCATATTATTGGGGGTAAAGGTTGATTTTATGCAATGTGTTTTCCTTTTTTGGTGAAAAAATATGATTGAAATCAGGCAAACGAGCCACTTTTTGACAGCATTGAAAATGTCTATCTATCTATCTATCTGTTGTGACTTTTACTTTTTGTTTTCATTAATACACGCACTGCGGGCTACACATAGAACAACTTTATTCTCTCCAACACCAGTGTACACACACACCGGGACCGTACCATTACATAAAACTGTGTGGGGGTAAACCTGGGCTGAACCATTCACTGCTTATACTACACTATCCATCTATCAATCATCAGATCTCTTCTAAATTTTAAAAATCATTGAATTGAGGTAAAATGGCTAATATTCTCATATTATTGGGGGTAAAGGGTGATTTTATGCAATGTGTTTTCCTTTTTTGGTGAAAATCTATCTATCTATCTATCTATCTATCTATCTATCTATCTATCTATCTATCTATCTATCTATCTATCTATCTATCTATCTATCTATCTATCTATCTCACTTCAGATCTTTACAAAATTTTAAAAATCACTGAATTGGGATAAAATGGCCATCAAATATTTTACATATTGATTATATATATTATAGTGACACATATGTAGGATATGTGATCAGTGCGTAGTTTAAAAAAAGTTAAATCACAATTAAAGATAAATTCTCAGAGTCTGAAGTTTTTTTTTTTTTGTCAAACTCAGAATTGTACGTAATTTATTTTTATTTATTTGTTTGTCTATTATTAATATTTTAATTTTATTGGGCATAAAGGGTAATTTTACGCAATGTATTTGCCCTTTTTGGGGAAAAAATATAGTTAAAATCAGGCAAACAAGACACTTTTTGACAGCATTAAATTGTCTATGCACTTCATGCTGAATTTTAGGAAAGAGCTTCTCGATATCTAAATATATTTAATGCCAGATTATTTAATTAATATTTAATAAAAAATATATATATATTTAATAAAAATCATTGAATTGAGGTTACACATCTATCAAATGTTATAAGTATTGATTATATATATTATAGAGGCACATATATCAGTATGCAGTTTTAAAAAAGGTAAAATTGCAAATAAGCTAAATTCTGAGGGGGGAAAGTCAAAATTTAGAGACAAACTCAGAATTGTGAGTAATTTATTTGTTTATTAATAATTTTATATAGTTGGAGGTAAATGGTAATTTCACACAATTTGTTTTACTTTTTTTGTTCTACAATTAAGGCTGATTTATACTTCTGCGTAATTGGCGTAACCCAGGGCGCCTGCCTTGTGTGTAGCCATGCATTCTTCTGCGTGCTGTTTGTGTTGCTTTGTAATAACACTTCCGAAACACTAGCTGGGAGTAGGTTTTATGTTCCTCTGTGTTGAGTTTCTTCATGGGTATTTGTTTTTTTCTGAAAGCTACAAGTAGCTAAAACTTGTTCATTCAGAGGCGGGAACCAGCGGATGTGCAACAACTTTAATCATAAAGTAAACACAAAACAAAAGTTTCCATCGGGAGCTCCATCACGGGAATTGACACTTGGAAACATTCGCTATATTGGGCTCGTGGCTCTCAGCACTGCCCACGCTCGTCACCGGTACCAAGCCAACCAATCATAGAGCTTGCACTATTCGCCGTTGCAATGTGTAGTTACATTTTTTGAGATCAGCCACGACCAGAGCTACGCGAATGCATGAAGGCTGCGTCGGAGCATACGCATGCACTTGACGCAAGAGTATAAATCAGTCGGTACCTACTGTTTTATAATCAGCACAGCAGTGCAAAACACTCTACTTTGAACAAAACTGCATGTAACATTCAAGTGTTAAGATATTTTAAAACTATTACTTAAACTCTTAACTTGATTGTCAGTGGTGGAAAAAAATACTGAAGAATCATACTAGAGTAAAAGTACCATTACTTGCCCAAAACTAGTGCGAGTAGAGTAAAAGTATCTGTAGTAAATATTACTCAAAGTATGAGTAAAAAGTAGACCTTTTAAAAGTACTCAAGAGTAGTGAGTAGTGAGTATTACACTGTAGAAAAGTTGATGCGTTTACAGAATGTTACGTTTACACATCCCTCCACAAGCAACATGCAGTGTATTTAGGGATCTTCCTATTTTCGTTCGTTCCTTCCAATTATTTGTTTGTTTTCTCCTTCGTTCCTTCATTCATTCGTTTGTTCCCTCCTTCCTTCGTTCACTCATTTGTTTATATTTTTGTTCATCCATTCGTTTGTTTGCTCCTTCCTTATTTTGTTCAGTCCTTCCCTGAATTCCTCCTTCATTCGTTTGGTCCTTCCTTCTTTCCTCCCTTCATTTGTTCGGTCATTCTTTCTTTCATATTTTTGTTCCTTCCTTCATTAGGTCCTTTGTTCATTCATTCGTTCCTTCTTTCCTTCCTTAGTTTGTTCAGTCCTTCCTTGAATCCTTCCTTAATTTATTTGGTTCTTTGATCCTTCCTTCCGTTCCTTGTTCGGTCCTTCCTTTTATTTAGCCCTTCCTTCCGTTCTTTATTCGTTCCATTTAGTGATTGTTTAAGGCTGTTTGGTGATTTCAGTCATCATACAGTCGACATCCATCATTTCCAGTGACATGCAGTCTGTAAACAGTCTCTGGATCATTGCGTGTAAAGATTTTGGACATCTTCTTGGACATTTTTAATGTTTCCAAAAGGTTTGCTGCATTTATAAAGCGCCCATGTCTTGAGGTTGTTCAGTATGATGTGATTTACTTTCTATGTGTGATTTAATTGGACAGGAATCACAGGACTGATCTTTCTACTTTAGACAATGACCACAGACAAGAAAGAAATAAAGTAGTGACTGCAGGTTGAAGGAAAGTAGTGGAGTAAAAGTACAGATACAGCACTAAACATGTGCTCAAGGGAAAGTAAAAGTCCACATTTATAAAACTACTCAGTAAATTACAATTCCTGAAAAAAAGTACTCAATTATAGTAGTTTATGTATTTGTAATTAGTTACTTTACACCACTGTTGATTGTACATGCTCTTATCTTTCAATGTTTACCTCAGATCAGATGGATATAAAAGAAGAAGAAGAAGATTGTGCGACCAGTTATCAGTGTGACTATTTCGCTGAAGAACCGAGCCTTGAGCAGCACATTAAGACTGACCCTGAAGAGACACCTTACACCTGCAAGCAGTGCGGAAAGAGTTTTAAGGAGCAAAGATACCTTAAGAACCACATGAGGACTCACACCGGAGAAAAACCTTACAGGTGCCACCAGTGTGAAATGTGCTTCACGCATAAACAGTCGCTCAAATATCACGCAAGGATTCACAACGGAGACCAAACCTTCCCCTGCCCTCAGTGCGGAAAGAGTTTCACAACCAAACAAAACCTTGAACACCACATCCGGAGTCACACCGGAGAGACGACGTTCACCTGCTCTCAATGTGGAAAGAGTTTCACAAATAAACAGTCTCTTAAAAAACACGTGCGCACTCACACCGGAGGGAAGTGTTTCACCTGCCCACAATGCGGAGTGAGTTTCACAGCAAAGCACAGCCTTGAGGATCACACGAGCATTCACACTGGAGAAAAGCCGTTCAGCTGCTCCCGATGTGCAATGAGTTTCAGAATGAAGAAATTTCTCCACCATCACATGAGAATTCACACTGGAGAAAAGCCATATGAGTGCACACAGTGTGGATTGCGTTTCCTGACCAAATATAAGCTCACGTGTCACATGAGGATTCACACCGGCGAGACCCCGTTCACCTGTCCTCAATGTGGAAAGGGTTTCACAGAGAAACAAAACCTTTTAAAGCACGTTAGGACTCACACCGGAGAGACGCCTTTCATTTGCTCTCAGTGCGGGAAGGGTTTCGCTCACAAATATTCCCTTAAATATCACATGAGCACTCACACCGGAGGAAAGCGCTTCACCTGCCAACAGTGCGGAGGGAGTTTCACAATTAAACGCAGTCTTGAAAATCACATGAGCATTCACACCGGAGAGAAGCCGTACGTTTGCTCCCAATGTGGGAAGAGTTTCAGGATGAGCAGTTGCCTTCGCCATCACATGAGGACTCACACCGGGGAAAAGCCGTTCCCGTGCGGAAACTGCGAGAAGAGTTTCACGACCAAATATAAGCTTGTGTGTCACATCAGGATTCACACTGGAGAGACGCCGTTCACCTGTCCGCGCTGCGAAAGGAGTTTCGCGCTGAAGCAAGGCCTTGAGAGGCACATGAAGATTCACGGCGGAGGGAGGAGTTTGACCTGCAACCAGTGCGGAAAGGGTTTAACAGCCAAAGGCGTTTATAAACATGTGAGTGTGAACACTGGAGAGAGCTCCTTTATGTGCTTTCAGTGTGGAAAGAGTTTCAGACAGAGGCAAAACCTTCAGGATTGAATCTGAAGAGAAGCTTGTGTGTGGTTGTTCGTTTAAAAAGGCACTGGGGATAAGAGATAAAATGATAACGGAAGATACTACAATATATTTCCTTAAATAAAAGTGTATTTTCACATACCATTAACCAGTAGGCAGAACAAAACAGACTGACCTGTTTGATCAACGAATTGCATGAAACGTTTATCAGCATGGTCGAAAAAGAAAAGAGACGAGCTTTAAGGGGACCTATCATTCAAATACAGCTTTTGGAAGCTTTTTGGTCAGAAATGTGTGTAGGAATTGTGTGTACACTATTATATGGTACACACATGGTATTGAAAAAGGCTTTTTTATTTCCTAAAATTAAACCAGGATCTAAATCCCAGCAATTTTGAGGCCAACCACATCGTGATGCACCAGAGCAGTTTCCCCGATCACCACCAGTATTGACTGACAGGCCATGAGTAGGGCCAGACAGAATCTGCGGACATTTTTTCCTATTTCTGCGGAGTATTTTGTTAAAAATCTGCGGATTTATGCGGAATTCTTTTAGGAACATCATAACAAAAATATTAATATTTAAAATAAAAGGTAATACCTTTTTAACTTACATTTAATGTTTACAATATGAATCCAATTAGATCCACTTTATTTGGTAAACAAAGAAAGTCTCTGATATAAAATCTCTTGTAAAAGACAGAAAATACTACTTTACAAACTGTGTTGTAAATAAATCATATAAATATTTTCATATTAATGAATATTTTTAATGAAATTAAATTGAAAACTGAATAAATATAAATGTACACACATTTACACCAGTAAATAAACAGAATTAATGATGGGCTAAAAATCTGCAGAAATCTGTGGAATTCTGCGCGCGCAGATTCCGTGTGGGCCTAGCCATGAGTCATAATTACTACAAATTATCTGGTCCAGAGGACAGGATTTGCAGAGAAACTGGTATTAAACGATTGGTTACTATCTGTGATCCAGCGGCACCTCAAGAAGTGGTACAAAAGCAAGACTGTAAAATCACTACGTAATTGATTACTGCTCGAATCACCACAGCTGCGTAGTGTCAGTACAGCTATAAACGAGAACGCTTCAATCACCATACCTGCCAACACTCCAGTTTTTCCCAGAAGTCTCCCATATTTCGCCCCCATCTTCCACTACCCTCTTGTTTTGTTATATCTCTCGTGAAACTCCTGTAATTGGAATGGCGTAAACTAGTTACAGAAAATCACTTTTTCTCCATGTTTGTCAAGTTGCCAGATGTGAAGCTCATCACCTCACACGATTGATGAAACATTCAAACCTTGAAACATTTTTTACCTCAATCTGGCAACATATGTTACAACCAAGTTAAGCCTGGTTTATACTTCTGCATCGAGTGATACAATGCGCGTTGTCGTGGACTTATACTTTTGCACGCTGTTTGGGTTGCTCTGCAATAACATTTCTGAAACTAGCTGGCAGTAGGTTTTTATGTTCATCTGTGTCGTTTCTTCTGTGGTGTTTTGATTTTTCTGAACGCTACCTTAATGTACAAGAAGCTCAAACTCGCTCATTTTGAGGCTGGAACATGCAACAACTTTAATCACAATGTAAACACAACACGACAGTTTCCATCTAGAGCTCCTTAACAGGACTCCACATTTGTAAACACTCGGTCCATCTGGCTCGTGCAGCTCTCACCACCGCCCACATTTGTCAGCGCTACAAAGCTGACCAATCACAGAGCTTGCGCTATGGGTCGTTGCGATGTGTAGTTACATTTTTTAAGAGGTGTGCAACGGGCAAGGGCTATGCGACCAGTGTAATGCAGAAGTGTAAATTAGCCTTAATGCTGTTGATTTCTGCACGGCTATAGCAATGTCAGTAGTAGACCAACACCCCAACCCCCATCCCCTCATTCTCACAGAATTTGGAAGAAATATGTTGCCACGTATGCTAATCACACAACAGGAGTCCTGCTTTCTAGATTTAAATTATGTTTTTTGTGTAGAGTTATGTTAGCCATAATGGATTCCCATACAACAGCATATAATTACTTGTATTGTGGGCATTGCCGCAAACATATGCACAAAACAACACAACGGTAACTTTGAAACAGCATGTGTGTGTGGCACTTTCATCTTTGCAAAATGGCTGAATAAACTTCACAACAAATACATCAAATAACCATTAAACGTCTTAACTTCGGTATGTGTGACTGTTCCTTGACTGTGTCTCTGTTCCATCAGTGTTTGAATTGCTGTCTGTTGTTGAGCTGTGTTTATCTGAAGACAATTTGAAGCGGTCAGAGAATCAGCTAATTTGCATTTAAAGGCCTAGGTGCAAAACAGATAAAACTGACCCAAAAATGTACGTTTTCAACAATGTATAATAACGATGTGATGGCATTTTGAGCTGAAACTTCACAGGCATTTATGAGACACCAAGGATTTTTTTGTATCTCATAAAAGGGTCATAATAGGAACCCGTAAGCAAATGCAGGCCAATAGTATCTGGATGCAGCCTTTATGATGCAAGCTGAGATTGCATCACTTAGCGATGCATTGTCAGACACAATGTAATCAATGGAGCGAGTGACATCACTGTGAGGGGTAAAGTTCGGGGTGGGGTTAGGTAAGCCAATAAAAAGCATTGGATGCAGCTCAGATTGCACTGCACCAGGTCTGCATCCAGACCCCTCTCAATGCAGGGTTCGAAATTGTGACCATTTTGGCATAACATTGTTTTATTTTTCATAATGTAACAGTTGGACTCTTTGTAGTAGAAACTCGTGTTTTGTGGCAACAAGATCGAGAGAAATGTAATTTTATTGCACATTCGTTTTGGAATTTGTGTGCTAATATCAATAAGAAATTGCAGCATTAGTTGTTTTGGTTGACCTATTGCTCGTTGCATATTTTGAAGTTTGGATAGCCAGTGCTACAGAGTAAAAACAAGTCATTTCGAGCCCTGAAATAAATAAATAAATATTACAAAATTACACATTACAGAAATAGCAAACAACATGTATCCATATTCTGGTTGTTTCTAGAAGTGAGACAACAGCTACAAGAATTATTTATTCATTTTCTTTCAGCTTAGTCCTTTTACTTACCTGGTGTTGCCACAGCGGAATGAACCGCCAACTATTCCGGGATATGTTCTATGCAGTAAATGCCCTTCCAGCCACTTCCAGTACTGGGAAACACCCATACTCATTCACACATACACTTCGGCCAATTTAGTTCATTCAATTCGCCCACCCCTAACCCGACCCCCCACTGTCTTGTACGAAATATTCATTATCGTCGTACAATGTCACAAAAGTTATGCTATTTGATGTGAGTATCTGCAGCTGCATCCCATCTAGACTTCACCCCAGATTCTGCTGAGGAGGATTTGAAGCATCGTGTATGAATTTTCTAATAACTCCAGGAGATGGCAGTAACGTAACATCTAGTAAGCGAGCTCCCGTTAAATCCCAGCGAGGATGATGAAGAAGAAAAACTGAGTCGACTCTTCATAATATACTCATCTAAATAGGAGTGAAACATCTGGCTGAGAGCTGTCTATTGTCTGTCACACAGACAGAAAGCGCGCAGCATCATTGCTTTCTGACACGCGTGATTAATTTGCGCGTCACCTTCAATCTCAGTAACAAATCTGCACGGTGACGAGCAACAACGTTTATCGCATATATATTTAGAAAAATAAAGCTTTAAGAGCTCCACCCGTCTTCAGCTGTTGTGAAGGTGAGTTCTGCACTTCAATATGCCTTTAATAACCTGTGACTTATGTTAAGTGAATGTAGATTAGTTGTGTATGTTTATGTATTCATGACAGAGCCCAGTTTGGAATTTTTGTTCTTGATTCAATGCAAAACGAAAAACGACGCTTATATTTAAAGCAAACATTACAAAAGTAAGGAAAAATAAATGGTATAAAGCTATAAAAACTGATGTGTTTACAGCCTATCAAAAATATTAGTGTTAAAATAGTTTCAAAAGTCTTGGCAGGACTAATATATACAGTGGTGTGAAAAGTATTTGCCCCTTATTTATTCATTCATTTTCTTTTCGTCTTAGTCCCTTTATTAATCTGGGGTCACCACAGCGGAATGAACCGCCAACTTATCCAGCATTTGTTTTACGCAGCGGATGCCCTTCCAGCTGCAACCTATCTCTGGGAAACATCCATACAGACTCATTCTATTTGCCCCTTACTGATTTATTTTATTTTATTTTTTCTTGCATGTTTGTCACGCTTAAATTTTTTCAAAGATAACACTAGTTAAAAGTAAACCATGAAATGAAGGATTTTATTATTTAAGGAAAACAAAATACAAAACTGCATACCCCTGTGTGGGTAAAGTGTTAGTCCCTTAATCCTAGTAAGGTTGGGCTACATTTTGCAGCTGCTACGCTGTTGAGGAATTTTGGCCCACTCATCTTTGCAGAATTGTTGCAACTCAGCCGCATTGAAGGGTTTTTGAGCACGAACCGGCTTTTTAAGGTCATGTCACAACATCTCAATAAGATTCAGGTCAGGTCTTCATTTTGTTTTTCCATCAGCGATTCAGAAGTAGTCTTGCTGGTGTGCTCTGATTGATTGTTCTGCTGCAGAACTCAAGTTCGCTTCAGCTTGAGGTCACTAACAGATAGCCAGGCATTCTTTTTCAGGATATTTTGGTACTCAGCACAATTGATGTTCCATTTATCACAGCAAGTCTTCCAAGTCCTGAAGCAGCAAAACAGCCCCAGTTCATCACACCACCACCACTGCATTTTACTTTTGGAATGATGTTTATTTACTGAAATGCAGTGTTTTACCAAGAGCATAGAATTAGCATGGACGTATCTCCACTAATATTCACAGACTACTGAAATGTAGCTACCAATAATTTAATAATCTCCTAAATAAAATAATGCTCTTTCAACTCTCATTAATGCATATGTACTGAAGCATCTACATTCATTGACAGTGTGATTGGCTGTGCCTATGCCTTATCCCTGCTGTCAAAGTAAAATTGTGTAAATTTACGTCTGCAGCATGTGTTATGCTTGATTTAATGATATTTTTAATATAATTTTATTTATTTATTAATGTTTTTTAAAGCATGAAACAGAACATCTACTGTTCTATATATATATATTTTTACTTAAAGTACAAATTCAATCAAAACTAACCATATTGATTTTGTTCGCTCACATTGTTAGTTTTGTGGTGAACAATTCATCTGTGCATGTCATTAAGAAAAAAATTGTTTGCCCCTGTAAACTATCTGAAAATGCACTCAGTTAAATTCTCAGCTTACCTGATGTTAAGGTATTGGTTTTGATTAGCATACTTAACCACGCCCCTCCAAATGTTTAGACAGCAAGCAGAAAAGGTGAGAAGGAGGCCTCTGTTAGGTTGTAATAACTGTTCTAAAACCCTTTACCTGATTTCTGAAGAAAATGCTCACTTGTATACATGTATTAAACTTGCAGTAGAAAAACAAGCCATGCCCACTGTTTTCTCATTTCATATTCTGTTTCTCTCTGAACTCTGGGAAATACAAAAAACAAATAGTCACAGCTTTTGGTTCATGCGGACTTTAAGGTACATATATAAATGGCGTATACTTAAATGTGCTCAAAAATGTATTCAGATGTGGCGCCAAGTGATTATGTAAAAGTATACCATCTGTTAATGGAAGTGAATGAAGATGATGGAAAATGAGATGAGTCTTTGTTCCTTTTGCTGAGCAGTGGTTTCCTTCCTGGAACTCTGCCATGTGAATAATTTTTGCCCAGTGTATTTCTTATGTTGGAGTCATGAACACTTTCTTTAAATGATGCTAGTGAGTGATGCGCTCGTAGGGTAATTTTAGTTGGACAGCCACTTCTGGAAAGGTTTTCCACTGTTCTGTGTTTTTGACATTTGTAGACAATGGCTCAGGGTGTAGGGTGGCACAGTGGCTCACCTCCTTACCACATAAACTGAATTATAACCTTGTCCACTGTAAACTATCTTCTCTGAACACTCCGTTATGTGTGACATATCATACTGCATTCGATGTTCATCCTGATTGTCCTTATTATTGGTCACCTTCAGATAGGTAGGCTTGTTCAACCTCATACACCTCATGAATTTAAGCCAACAGCTCTAGAAATTTTTCGACATGTTTGAAAATGAGCAGAAGCTCAAGTCACTCACCTCATAACTTTTTCTCACAAAGTGTAAGCCACCACTATACAAGCATCAAAGACTTCCACACGACTTCTCCCAATGGGAAAAATCAATTACTCGGTCACATATTGCAACAAAAATTGCACCATGTACACCTTAGGGTGGTTGCACCTGAGATTCAGGAGGAACAAAGCGGATTTGTCCAGGCCATGGTACACTGAACCAGCTCTATACCCTCACTCAGGTGCTTGAGGTTTCATGGGGTATGTTAAACCAGTCCACATGTTTGTGGACATGGAGAAGGCATTTCACCGTGTCCCTTATGGCATTCTGTGGGGGGTGCCCTTGAAGTATGGGGTCAGAGGTGCTCTGTTAAGAGCTGTCTGGTCTCTGTAAGAACAGGAGGAGTTTGGTTTGCAGTGTCGACAATAAGTCCGACTTGCTTCCAGTGCATGTTGGACTCCAGCAGAGTTACCCTTTGTCACTGGTTCTGTGTATAATTTTTATGGATAGAATTTTTAGGTGCAGCCTAGGGCCGAAGGGGGTCTTCTTTGGATGCCACAGGATTTAAACTCTGTTATTCACAGGTGATGTACTGTTGGCTTCACTGGACATGGACCTTCAGCATGCACTAGGATGGTTTGCTGACAAGTGTGACGTGGCTGGGATGAGTATCAGCACCTTCAAATCCGAGGCTATGGTGACCCACCGAAAATAGGTGGCTTGCCATCTTCAGGTTGGAGGAAATTCCTTACCCCAGGTGGACAATTTCAAGTATGTTGGGCTTTTGTTCACGAGTGAGAGATGGAATGTGAGAATGACAGGCGGATCAGTGCAGCAGCAGCAATAATATGGTTTGTGGTAATGAAGCTGACAGCCGAAAGGCAAAGCTCTTGATTCAATCTACGTTTCTACTCTCACCTTTGGTCATGAGCTTTGGGTCATGACCAAAAGAACAAGATGTAGAATACAAGTGCCAAAATGATTTTTCTTGTCAGGGTGGCAGGGTGCACCCTTATAGATAGGGCAAGGAGCTTTGTCACCCAGGAGGAGCTTGGAGTTGGGCCGCTGCTCCTTCATATCAAGAGAAGCCAACTGAGATGGCTCTGGTATCTGTTACGGATGTCTCATGGACACCTACCTAGGGAGATGTTCCTGGCTTGTCCCGCCAGGAGGAGGCCTTGGGGAAAACCCAGTACATGCTGGAGGGATTATGTCTCTTGGCTGGCCTGGGAACACCTCAGGATCCCCATGGAGGAGCCTGAGGAAGTGTTTGGAGAAAGGGGAAGTCTGGGGTTCCCTCCTGAAACTGCTGGCCACAGATAAGCAGAAGAAAATAAATGAATAAACCACAAAAACAGTCAGATTGTCTCATTTAAGCAGTGACATTGAAAGTTACAAAATTGTAGGTTGTTCTCTACTGTATATGCTTGCACATATCTCTGCATTTTTGCGTGCCTTTAACTTTCTCACAAAATGTTAAACACAAACATATCAGATTTAGTTTTTCAAGGATAGAGTGAAATACATTTTATAAACAAGGATGTGTTGTTGCCCAGTAAAAATCTGTTCTGTCTGCTATTAAATGATTATTAAACCATTACCTTAATCATCTAACCTTAATCATGCTTGCTTTTATCTGTTAAAGTTTACTTCAGATCAAATGGATATAAAAGAAGAAGACTGTGGCCCCAATCATCAGCCTGGGATGCATTTCACTGAACAACCAAGCCTAAAGATTCAAACTGGAGAGACGCCTTTTACCAGCAAACAGTGTGGAGAGATTTTCCCAACGAACCAAAGCCTTGAAAGTCACACAATGATTCACTCTGGAGAACAAACTTTTATTTGTCCAGAGTGTGGAAAGAGTTTCACACTGAAGAGGTATCTTAAAAATCACATGAAGATTCACACCGGAGATCACCC
>CAIGQQ010006515.1:1625085-1654894 GCA_903798035.1 Danio albolineatus | reverse complement strand
CTTGACGATTCACACTGGAGAAAAGCCTTACTCCTGCCCTGAGTGTGAAAAGAGCTTCAGGGTGAAAAAATGCCTTGAAAATCACATCAAAACTCACACCGGAGAGAAACCTTACAGGTGCCAAGACTGTGGAATCACTTTTGCAGTGAAACAAAACCTCAAAAGGCACATGAGAATTCACACTGGAGAGAAGCCTTACTCCTGTCCCGAGTGTGGAAGAAGTTTCAGAGTGAAACAAGATCTTAAAAGTCACTTGAGGATTCACACTGGAGAAAGGCCTTTCTCCTGCCAACAGTGTGGGAAAAGTTTCTCCGAGAACAAGACACTTGAGAGTCACATGAGAATTCACACAGGAGAAAAGCCTTTCGCCTGCTCTCACTGCGGAAGGAATTTCAGAGGGAAACAAAACCTTAAGAGCCACATGAGACTTCACACAGGAGACAAGCCTTACAACTGCCCTCAGTGCGGAAAGAGTTATAACCAACAAAAAAGCCTTGAGATTCACATTAGGACTCACACCGGAGAGAAACCTTTCGCTTGCAATCAGTGCGGAAAGACTTTCACACAACAAAGTACCCTTCGGGGTCACATTAAGATTCACACCGGAGAGAAACCTTTCACTTGTCCTCAGTGCGGAAAGAGTTTTATCGAGAAAACGAAACTGGAGAGGCACAAGAAAATTCACTCTGGAGAAAAGCCCTTCACTTGCCATCACTGTAAAAAGAGTTTCACAATGAAACAAAGCCTTGATGTTCACATGAGAATTCACACCGGAGAAAAGCTTTACACCTGCCAACAGTGTGAAAAGAGTTTTACAGTGAAACAGAAGCTCATGTCCCACATGAAAGTTCACACCGAAGAGAAGCCTGCACCTGCAGTGGAGGTAGTTTTAGAATGAAACAAGGCCTCAAAAAAGTGACATGAGAATACTCTGGGTGCATGAAATAAAAGCTGAAACTTCACATTGCCTGTGCTCAATCTTGGATATGTATACAATTAATAAAAAACACCAAATACTGTTAAAATGAGTTGAAAGCTCAAACTACACTTTTTTTGTGCCCAGATGTTAGTGTATGCACACGGTTCTTGGCTTGATGCTCATTGCTGCTGTTGTCACACTGCAGCAAAGTGTCTGAAATCTTCTGATTGGAGGAAAAATCTGATGGCAACAGGCATTGTCGAGAACATGTCAAACCAACGATGAAAGATCACAGATTTTAGCCTAGCATTTCAGGAATCTTTTAGGATTTCCCAAATTCGTCTCAGATGATAAAAATCGTAGCTGAAATCTCACAAAAATCTTAAAGAAATCTTAAGTTAAAAGCTATTTGTGTAATAAATACTATTTAAGGTAACCGTGTAATATATATATATAACCTCAAATCAGAAAAAGTTGGGACGGTATGGAAAACGCAAATATAAAAAGTAGTAATTTCTAAATTTACTTTGACTAAATTTCTATTTCATTGCATACATTATGAAAAATTGCTTCATGGGAATATATAAAGCATGTCCATCAGATGGGGAAAACCCTGCCGATTACTGACGATATCTATCTCATTGGCATGGTTTCCGCTACATTCATTCTTCCATGGCAGGTCGCCCCACCAAAATTAATTCCCGCCACAGCTACATTACAGCTTTTCATTCGAAACATTCAATTGTTGTTGTTTTTTTATTAGCGGGTAATAATCGCACCAAAACACATTAAAAGGTAAGTGAATTATAACAGAGTGAACTTTTCTGTAATCATAGTATTGCTCTGCGTTATTTGTTTAACCCTTTAAAGCAGGGACGTCAAACTCAATTCCTGGAGGGCTGCAGCTCTGCACAGTTTAGTTCCGACCCTAATTAAACACACCTGATCAAACTAATTGAGTCCTTTAGGCTTGTTTGAAACCTACCAGTAAGTGTGTTGAAGCAGGGTTGGAACTAAACTGTGCAGGTCTGCTGCCCTCCAGGAATTGAGTTTGACATCCCTGCTTTAAAGTTACATGCTGACTGACTGACTAATGGACTGACAGGTGCGTGAGGCCAGCGAAAGCGATGTAGCTTTCAGTTATGACGAACGTAGTTTCCATAATTATACATTGTTTATAGATAAAGGTCTGTGGTTCTGCATACAATGACTTTTATCTTGCTGGAGTTTATAGCCGTTTCACTTAATTTCAGGACGCATCAATACCATTCTGTAGGTCTATTGGAGACATTCATAAATAATACTAGCAAATCAAATAAATGTTGGAGACATCGTCGTTACATAAACGCAATAAATAGCACTTCAGCAGTGTTTATTTGATAGTGCACAAGAAAATCTCAGCTTGAACAGTGTATATTTGAGTGGGCATGCTAGAAGTTTTGTGCATGAACAGAGGAAATCAGCGCGCAAGCAAAGAGATTTGCATGCTGGTATTACATGAATGCTATCTCGACTTGTAATACTGCGCTCACGACATTTGTCATTGAAATAACACCATAGGTCGTTAGAAGATCTGTGTAAAAGGCCTGCCACCACAGCTGGAAAAAATCCTAGAGGAAACACTGCATTAGGACAGATATCAGTCTTGTTTTTGTATCTGCCACTATGGTGACTCAACAGACACATCACTTCTGTATCAGCTTCACTGGCTTCCGGTAAAGTTTCGTATAGATTTAAAAATACTACTCCTCAATATCTCACCGAACGTCTCCATACTTCTACTCCTCGCACTCTTAGATCAGCCAGCTCTTTCTCCCTGATGCCACCTCGCACTCTATTAAGCACAATGGGAGCCAGATCTTTTAGCTCAGCGGCTTCTTGACTATGGAACTCACTTCCCCTGGATCTAAGGAGCAGTGATAGTCTTCACACTAAATCTCGTCTCAAGACCTATCTTTTTAAGCTTTCTTTTGACTATATCTTTTATCATGTTACTTTATACTCACGATGTGCAACTCCTTACATGCATTTAATTTTATGTTTGGCAACGTTTTATTAACTGTTTTAATTTGTTCTGTCATAGCTGTTGATGCTTGTTGGAAGGCGACCTTTTGTGGCCAAAAAGGCGCCATTTACAAATAAAATGAATTGTTGTTATTATTATTATTACATTTGTAGCTCCGCCCTCTTTTGAAAAGTGGACTGGGAGCACAATCTCCTTTGAATTTAACGCGACTGTCACCAAAATGGCACCATTAGGATCTAAGCCTAAAAGGGGCCACTTATAAGAGTTATATAACATTACTTGTGGGGTATTTTGAGCTGAAACGTCACATACTCACTCTAGAACATCAGAGACTTATTTTACTTCAGCCCCGGTGTTACAGGGAACGATATAGGAAGTAAATTTTACCAACGGTGCTCAGATTGTATAACCAAAGTCATACTAGATGAATTATACTAAACTGTAATAGCATTAATACTGTAGATATGGACTAGTGTGTACTCGTTGTTTGAAACTAAGGTGTGCAGAACGAATGTAATCTTATTAATATTATTGTCTTTTCATACATGTAATTTATTTCTTTATAGTATGGAGTTCTGCTGTGAAGTGTGAATTTCCCTTTTCCCTAAACAAACAATAGTGAATTATATTCCATCTTTCCTTTAATAAATAATATTAAATAAAATAAAAAATCCAAGAGTTTCTGTTATTGGTTTTGTACTAAAATACTATATTTAGACTACTAACGAATTTTCTTTTCCAACAAACAATAGAGAAAGAATATGATTTTTTTTTAACATGCTACTGAGGTTGTTTTTGTTTCATTGAACATGATCCAAGTACTGTGGAGTGTGAGGGAAGGTTATTTTTTAATCCAAACAAAACAAAATAGGCTGTTAAAGGTTTACTATTTTTGGTAACGAACATGAATTTACATCTTTATCCCACTCACTTACTATTTTATGCGATTTTAGTTACTGTAGACTACTCTTAAAATCATTCTGCACCCATATTACATGCATCTGCTGATGAGGATTTAAAGTATTGTGTATGAATTGTCCAATAACTTCAAGAGATGGCAGTATTGTAACATCTAGGATGTAAGCTTCCATTAAATACACATGGTGATGCTGATAAAGAAGAAAATCTAGAGTTTGAAAAAGTTTTAGTATGCAATGATTCAGTGTCAGATCTGGGCATGGGACAAGGTATACCGTGGTTTTCAAGGTATACCGTGGTTTGGAAAAGTCAAGGTTTTAAAAAAAATTCTGCAATACCATTCCTAAGGTATGTGTAAGATTTTTTTTTTTTGGTTGTTTTTAAGAAAATAGTATCTCCAGCAGAAAGGATATCCAAAGATGCCATTGTAAATTGTAAAGACATCTGTTATTGAAACTAATGAAGACAGCAGAAGTCAAGGATTCATTTGAATTATTTAGCCTGACATGTTTACTGCTCCAAAATACTTTATATGTTTCTCAAAATAAAATATATTGTGTTCAATGGGGGAAAAGTTTTAGTTTTTTTACCCAGACATTCAAAAAGAATATATTTTAGAGCAGTAATCATAATACCATCATACCATGAAACCGTGATATTTTTATCCAAGGTTATCATACCGTCAGAATCTTATACCGGCCCATGCCTGGTCAGATCTTAAGATATAAAAAACTGGTACTATTAAGAATCAAAAAGAATTAGTATATGAAATTATGTCTATGTATTCAAGACTAAGTAGGCAAGGGATAAACCTGCTGAAAAAAAACAGCCTATGCTTATGGTTTTAGCTGGTCAACCAGCCTGTTTTTTCGAAGGGTTTTGGCCATTCCAGGATGGTTTCCAGCCATTTTCCGGCCCAGCCAAAACCAGCAATGCCAAGCATAAACCAGGATTATCAAGCTGGTTTTAGCTGGTCGTTTTCCAGCCTGACCAACTACGGCCAGGCTGGAAATGGCAGGAAACCAGCCTGGAAATAGCCAAAACCCATCTAAAACCAGCCAACCAGCATAGGCTGGTTTAACCTTTTTTTTTTTTTCTTTTTTTTAGTAGGGAATCCATTCATTCATATGGGTACCAACAAATGTGGGAATTCAGCAGAATGAGAAGATGGACAAACTGGCAAAAGGCAGTCAAAAAAGGTTGACGTCAAAATCAGTTTATCAAAATCAGAAGGGAAAAGTTTAGTTCGGTAAAACATAACGGAAAAATCACAAAAACAATGGAGTCAGAAAATCAAAGGAAGCCATTTAGAAATGAGCCAAAATAATGTTGGTATTAAAAATAATAAAAGGAGCGAAGTAGTCATCATCAGTAGATTGAGGATTGGTCATAGTAGACTAAACAAGACTCTTTATATAGGAAAGCATCCAACTGGGTTATGCAGTGAATGTCAGGTGGAAATATACAGGAGATACAAGAGTTAAAAGATCAGCAAAAACAGCAGATGGCAGTAATGCAGCTTATGGATTCCAGCTGCCAAACTCCAAAGAAGAAGAAGAAAAACTGAGTCCACTCGTCATAATATACTCATCTAAAGAGAAGTGAAACATCTGGCTGAGAGCTGTCTATCGTCTCTCACACTGACAGAAAGCGCGCAGCATCACTGCTTTCTGACATGCGCGATTCATTTGCGACGTTTATCGCGGATATTTCAGAAAAATAAAGCTTTAAGAGACCCACCCGTCTTCAGCTGTAGTGAAGGTGAGTTCTGCTCTTTAATATGCCTTTAATAAACCGTGACTTATGTTAAATAAATGTAGGTTAGTTGTATTTGTTAATGTATTCACGACAGAGACCAAGAATTTTTGTTCTTGATTCAATGCAAAACGAAAAACGACGCTTAAATTAAAAGCAAAGAATACAAAAGTAAGGAAAGATAAAAGGTATAAAGCTATAATAACTGATGTGTTCAATATCAAAACTATTAATCAAAATACAACCCTAAATCAGAAAAGGTTGGGATGGTATGGAAAACGCAAATAAAACAGAAAGTAGTGATTTCTAAATTTACTTTGACTTGTATTTCATTGCAGACAATATGAACAACATATTTCATATGTTTTGTCTGGTCAGTTTAATTTCATTTGTAAATATATACATCCTTTCCTGTCATTCACCTATGACAAATTCCATAAAAGTTGGGACAGGAGCAGTTTAGGTCTAGTAATCAGGTTAATTGGTTAAATAATGATGTGATTTGAAACAGGTGATGTCAGCAGGTGATTATAATTATGATTTGGTACAAAAGCAGCATGCAAGAAAGGTCTAGTCCTTTAGGAGTAAAGATGGGCAGCGGATCATCAGTTAGCCATCTAATACGTGAAAAAAAATTTATAAAATGTTTAAAAACAATGTTCCTCAAAGGAAGACATTTGGATATTTCACCTTCAACAGTGCAAAACAGGAAGATTCAAGAAATCTGGAGGAATTTTAATGCGAAAAGGACAAGGGCACAAGCTTAAGCTGAACATATGGGATCTCTGATCCCTAAAGCGGCAACTGGATCAAGAATCCTCATTCATCTATAAGCAATACCACCACATGGGCTCAGGACTAGGCATGGGCTGGTATAAGATTCTGATGGTATGATAACCGTGGATAAGAATATCACGGTTTCACGGTACTGTGATTACTGCTCTAATATATATATTTTTTTTAAATGTCTGACTAAAAAACAAAACCTTTTCCCCCCATGAACATAGTATATTTTATTTTGAGAAACAATTAAAATATTTTGGGGCAGTAAACATATCAGGCTAAATAATTATAAAATAATAAAACACAGATGTCTTTACAATTTACACCTAAAAAACTAAAAAAAAAAAAAAAAATTTAAACAAAAAAAAATCTTATACATACCTTAGGAACGGTATAGCAGAAAATTTTGGCGGTATGAAAACCTTGACTTTTCCAAACTGCGGTACATTGAAAACGGTCAACGGTTATCAAACCTTTGTCAAGTTACACAGAACATAGTTAAATCCACAAATGGCAGTTAAAACTGTACTGTGTCAAAAGGAAGCTCTATGTTATGTCTAGTGTCCAGAAGTGCCGTCGACTTCTCTGGGCTCAGAGGCATCAGGGATGGACCATCACACAGTGGAAATGTGTACTGTGGTCAGATGAATCAGTATGTCAGGTATTTTTGGGGGATAAATGGACGTGTGTGCTCCACTTTCAAAGAAGAAAAGGATCATCCAGACTGTTACCAGCAACATGTCCACAAGCCATGGTTTGTCATGGTCAAGTGTTCTTGGCAAAGGTAACTTGCTCTTCTGTGATGGCACCAGTAATGCTGAAAAGTACATAGAGATTTTGGAGTACAGTACGCTGCCTTCTTTTCAAGGAACGCCCATGCATGTTTCAACAAGACAATGCAAAACCACAGTCTGTACACATTACAAAGTCCTGGCTGCGGAGGAAGAGGATACAGGCACTTGACTTGCCTGTCTGCAGTCCCGACCGGTCTCCAATAGAGAATGTGTGCTGCATTTTGAAGTGCAAAATGCTACAATGCAGACGTGTACTGTTGGCCACCTTAAGACTTGTTTGCAGGAACAATGGGACAAAAATAAACCAGAAACACTTCATCACTTGGTGTCTTAAAACCCTAAATGTCTTTTAAGTGTTGTGAAAAGGAATATCAACATTACAAAGTGATAAATGCTTTACTGTTTCAACTTTTTTTTTTAAATAAAATGTGTAGCAAGAACCAAAAATAGAATACGTGTTTATTTAAAACAGCAATAGAAATCATGAGGAACACATTAAATAATGTTTGTTGTATTGTCTGCGATGAAATACAAGTCAAAGTAATTGTAGAAATCACTACTTTCTTTTTTTATTTGCGTCTTCCATACTGTGCCAACGTTTTCTGACTTTGGGATGTAATTTTGTTGTTAGCAGTGTCCTGCACAATGCAAGAGGACACCAAGATGTCCAATTGCCCAAATGCTCTGGAGAACCCTAAAACATATTAAGTTTTTTTCCCTTGGCTATATGACACTTAATAGGTAAGTTCCCCCTTTATTTAACAGAATGGTTTAAGGACGTTGTTGCATATTATTTGGTTTTCTTAAGCAAAGCGTTCGCATCAAAGCAGCTATCCACAACAAACGCATCAAAATGATTTATAATATTAAATGATAGTTGGCTATCCTACTAAATTTTTACATTTTACCACGTCATATACAAACATAAACATTTGTTTGAGGACATGGAACACATTTTTACATGCAGTTTTTCCAAGTCCTTTTGGAAAGCAGTGCAGGACTGGATGACAGAAAATAAGGTAGTTGCTGATATGTTCACTCCTTAGACAGCCATGTCTATTGTATGGAATTACCAAAGAATGCTCTGTTTGCATGATTTCATTACTATCTTCGTATTAGCCAAATACTTGATAAATAATATTTCAAACCTATATAACCTTTTTTTGAAAATATCTAAAAAAAAAAATTGATAGGCCTTTGTAAAGTGAAAGTTCAAAATGCCTTAAAAACATGTAATTTATTTGTATTATTTAGGCATATTTGTTATAAATTTTGTTTCAATATTGGTTTATTTATTTCATCATTTTTTTATTATATCCGTATTTTTGTAATTCTTTGTTTTGTCTAGATCTTAGCGAATATGACACCATTGTGTTGAGCCTACAAAAGTTGATACGTCATTTGTAAAAGTTTTATGTCTTTCTGTTGTATTCATATTTTGTATTCACTCCAAAATAAATAAATCTAGCCGCTCACACGGCGTCTTTAGACAGAGCTGTGAAGCGAGCGCTCTTTCGTCCGGTCTCTCACACACTCATACATGCATCTAGACATGCACGTTCATGCTCAAAACACGAAATATGTTACTGGTTACATTTTTTTCCTCATTATTGTACACACAGCACCCCATACAGACAGAAAATTTGTTTTTTTGCAGATTTAATAATAAAGAAAAACTGAAATATCACATGGTCCTAAGTATGCAGACTCTTTGCTGTAACACTCATATATTTAACTAAGGTGCTGCCCATTTCTTCTGATCATCCTTGTGATGGTTCTATGCCTTAATTTGTGTCCAGCTGTGTTAGATTACACTGATTGGATGTAATTAGGAAAGCCACACCCCCAAAAATATAAACAAACCTTCAAGCATTTCACAGGTAAGTAAAGGTAAGTTGGGTCAGGGGACACATTGGAGGGCTGTGTCACTGGTGATGATGGTGCACTCATGCTGGAGCCTGGCAAACCTCTCACCAGCGCCGTGGCAAGGTTCAACCACTCTGGCGTTTTCCATACATTTCCCCCATAGTGGAAGTTTTCCACATAGCATTGGAGTTTCCCTCCTGCTGGGGAATTAAACGGTTACTACGTAACCCTCGTTTCTCCGAGTGGGGGAACAGAAACGCTATGTTCCTTCGCCACAGTGCTTGCGCCTTAGCCAACGGCTTAGTTCGGCTCTTCAGCATAAAAATGTGCCAAGTGATACGCATCTGGGTGCTTTATACACAACTAACTGAGATTGCTGCCAACTGCGGTGGCATTCATTGGTATTTCATTGGCCCATTTTATTTCTCCTCAGATCATTGGCTTGCTGGCGAAATCCCCATAGTCAATGTTTTCTACATACTGTAGCATTTCCAAACAAGGATTATGTAGTAACCATTTCGTTTTCTAACCTTAATTGTGATTGCTCTTATCTGTTAATGTTTACTTTAGATCAAATGGATATAAAAGAAGACTGTGCCCCCAATCATCAGTCTGGGATGCATTTCACCGACCAACCGAGCCTAAAGATTCCCACTGGAGAGACGCCTTTCACCTGCAAACAGTGTGGAGAGATTTTCACAACGAACCAAAGCCTTGAAAGTCACACAATGATTCATGCCAAAGAACAAAATTTAATTTGTCCAGAGTGTGGAAAGAGTTTCACACAAATGAGGTATCTCAAAAATCACATGAAGATTCACACTGGAGATCACCCCTTCACTTGTCCGCAGTGTGATAAGAGTTTCACAGTGAAACAAAGCCTTGAAAGTCACTTGAAAATTCACACTGGGGAAAAGCCATTCATCTGCCCTGACTGCGGAAAGAGTTTCAGAATAAAGCACAGCCTGGAGGGTCACATGAGGATTCACACCGGAGAGAAACCTTACACATGCCAACAGTGTGGAAAGAGTTTCAGAGAGAAACAAAGCCTCGAAAAGCACTTGACGATTCACACTGGAGAAAAGCCTTACTCCTGCCCTGAGTGTGGGAAGAGTTTCAGGGTGAAAAATTGCCTAGAAAATCACATCAAAATTCATATCGGAGAGAAACCTTACACATGCCAAGATTGTGGAAAGAGTTTCACCGAGAAACAAAATCTCAAAAGGCACATGAGAATTCACACTGGAGAAAAGCCTTTCACTTGCTCTCACTGTGGAAAAAGCTTCAGAGTGAAAAAAGATCTTAAAATTCACGTGAGGATTCACACTGGAGAAAAGCCTTTCTCCTGCCAACAGTGTGGAAAGAGTTTCTCTGAGAACAAGAAACTGACGAGTCACATGAGAATTCACACAGGAGAAAAGCCTTTCGTCTGCTCTCACTGCGGAAAGAGATTCAGAAGGAAACAAAACCTTGAAAGCCACATGAGACTTCACACTGGAGAAAAGCGTTACACCTGCCCTGAATGTGGAAAGAGTTATAACGAACAAAAAAGTCTTGAGAATCACATTAGGACTCACACCGGAGAGAAACCCTTCGCTTGCAATCAGTGTGGAAAGAGTTTTAGGCAACAAAGAATCCTTAAGGGTCACATTAGGATTCATACCGGAGAGAAACCCTTCACTTGTCCTCAGTGCGGAAAGAGTTTTATCGAGAAAACAAAGCTGGAGAGGCACAAGAAAATTCACTCTGGAGAAAAACCCTACACTTGCCATCACTGTAAAAAGAGTTTCACAATGAAGCAAAGCCTTGACATTCACATGAGAATTCACACCGGAGAAAAGCTTTACACCTGCCAACAGTGTGAAAAGAGTTTTACTGTAAAACAGAGGCTCATATCCCACATGAGAGTTCATACCGGAGAGAAGCCTTACACGTGCCAACAGTGTGGAAAGAGTTTCAGAGAGAAACAGTGCCTCGATGTTCACACCAGAATTCACACAGGACAAAACCCTTTTACTTGTACTCAGTGTGGAAGGGGTTTTAGAGTAAAACAGAAGCTCATGTCCCACATGAGAGTTCACACTGAAGAGAAACCTGCAGTGGAGGTAGTTTTAGAATGAAACAAGGCCTCGAAAAAGTTACATGAGAACACTCTGTGCGCATGAAATAAATGCTGAAACTTCACATTGCCTGTGCTCAATGTGGGATATGTATATAATTTGCATGTTGTTTAAAAAAACCACCATGAAACACTGTTCAATTCAGAGTTGTTAATGCGCACAATTGAACACAGTTCCATTCCAAAATATTCTCTGTAGTTTCATTCCTATCCAGTGTCTACTTTGTTTCTCTCTAGACCAGGGGTGTCCAAAGTTTTTGGGCTGAGGGCCAGATGCAAAAAATGTAACGTTGTCCTGGGCCAAATTTTACAATTCACAAACACGCATATATGTATGTGTGTGTGTATTATTATGGAATTATTTTCTACATATTAAAATCATAATATATATTTTACTCACCATAAACTCTGTTAATGTGAACAGTGATGTTGTGCTTTCAATTTCAGAATTGATGCCAAGTTAGGAGTGAGTCGTGTAGTAGATATACATAGCAAATCACAAAGGTGGCTGTGAACTTTTGTTTAAATTCATCAGTGAAACAGTTTGCTCACATATATATGTGGAGCCAAACACACTCATCATCCTTTTTGAATGGCGTTTCATCAAGGGAAATTTGAATAAATCCAAACTCTTGTAAAACTCGGACATTTCCCACACTCACTGTTGATTTTCCTTCTTCTTGGTTGCGCCATGGCTCGCCAAAACGAGGTTATCAATTATGTTTCCTTCTGTGTGGTCTAATTGAAGGCACGTGATAGCGACACCCGGTGGTTATTTTATTGAATTACATTTATTTTTGTACAGCAGGCCAGATTACATTAATATTTATAAAAAGCCTCACGGGCCGCCACTAAACTGATTGCGGGCCGCAGATGGCCCGCGGGCCGTAGTTTGGACACCCCTGCTCTAGACGTTATAAGCCATTGCAGATTAACAATGAAGATGCTAGGCTCCAGTTCAATATAAAGTGTAAGGTAAAAGCTATTGGTGTAATAAATATTATTTAAGGTATCAATGTAATATATACAACCCCAAATCAGAAAAAGTTGGGACAGTATGGAAAACGCATAAAAAAAGAAAGTGATTTCCAGATTTACTATGACTTCTATTTCATTGCAGACATTATGAACAGATTATTTGATGTTTTGTCTGGTCAACTTCATTTCATTTGTAAAGTAAATATATGTTCTTTCCTGTCACTCAGACCTGCAAAACATTCTAAATAAAGTTGGTCAGGGGCAGTTTAGGGCTAGTAATCAGGTAATTTGGTTGAATAATGATGTTATTTGTAACAGATGATGTCAGCAGGTGATTGTAATTATGATTTGGTACAAAAGCAGCATCCAAGAAAGGTCTAGTCCTTTAGGAGCAAAGATGGGCAGCGGATCACTGGTTTGATAACGAATATGTGTGAAAACTACTGAAAAGATTAAAAACAATGTTCCTCAAAGAAAGACAGGAAGACGTTTCGATATTTCTCCTTCAACAGTGAAGGACATGAATAAAAGATTCCAGAAACTGTACTGTGCAAAAAGGAAGCCCTATGTTAACAGTGTCCAGAAGCACTGTTGAATTATCTGGGCTCCGATGCATCTGGGATGGACCATCACAAAGTGGAAACGTACTGTGGTCAGATAAATCTGTATTTTTTGGGAGAAATGGACACTGTGTGCTCTGGACTAAAGAAGAAAAGGATCATCCAGACTGTTACCAGCAACATGTCCACAAGCCATGGTTTGTCATGGTCAAGTGTTTTTGGCAAAGGTAACATGCTCTTCTGTGATGGCACCAGTAATGCTGAAAAGTACAATACGGAGTACAATACGCTGTCTTCTATTCCAGGAAGGCCCATGCATATTTCAACAAGACAATGCCAAACCACAGTCTGCACACATTACAAAGTCCTGACTGCAGAGGAAGAGGATACAGGTACTTGACTGGCATGTCTGCAGTCCTGACCTGTCTCCAATAGAGAATGTCTGCTGCATTTTGAAGTGTAAAATGCGATAACGAAGACCCTGTACTGTTGGCCACCTTAAGACTTGTTTGCAGGAATAATGGGACAAAATTACACCTGAAAGACTTCATAATTTGGTGTCTTCAGTCCCCAAACGTCTTTTAAGTGTTGTGAAAAAGAATGGCAACATTACAAAGTGGTAAATGCTTTACTGTTTCAACTTTTTTAGAAATGTGTTGCAAGAACCAAAATTGGACTTTGTGTTTATTCTGGAAAAGAAACTATAACAATCACGAGGAACACATTAAATAATGTTTGTTGTATTGTCTTCAATGAAATACAAGTCAAAGTAAATTTACAATTCACTACTTTGGTTGTGTTTTCCGTACTATCTCAACCTTTTTCTCATTTGGGGTTGGAGTTTAAAGGGTATCTATTATGCAAAAATTACCATTTAAACCCAGCTGTGTGGGACCGGTCTGTAAATTTAACCAGCTTCTAGTGGTAAAAATTTATTAAATTACATTCTTTATTATCACACTTCATAAAACACTTCTCCCTTTGTACATGTCATCAGAGGGGGAGAGCCCTGCCCATTAGTGACAATCTCTATCTCATTAGCATACGATATCAGTCTTGTTTTGTATACTTGGAGTACAATCTCATTTGAATTTAAAGCAACAGTCACCAAAATGGCACCATCGGAATCAAAAACTAAAAGGGACTGCTACAGGTTATAAATACAGCTATAAAACCTTATTTGTGGGGTATTTTGAGGGGTATTAAGCGTCGCATACACACTCTAGGGACATCAGAGACTTATTTTACATGTTGTAAAAATGGGCATAGTAGGTCGCTTTTAAAGCCTGATGAAACAGCACAGACATTCTCAACACTAACAGTTAGAAAGGCTTAACAGTCTACAAATCAGCAACATTTACCACACATTTACTGTTACGCTTACTGAAACTGTGGTGTTGTATCAAAAATATAGCTCATTTATAATAATGAATTGTATTCCATCATCCCTTTAATAAATAATAATTATAAAAATAGATATAGCAATTTTGTTTTGTACTAAAATACCATATTTAGGCTACTGTTTTTTTTAACAAATAACATATTACTGAACATGATCTAATTACTCTGGGGGGTGTGGGGGGTGTTATTTTTAATCCAAGCAAAAAAAAAACTTTTAGAAAATAGGCTGTAAATGGTTTTGTAGTTTTTATTAACAGCCTAGAATTTACATCTTTATCCCACTCAATTATTATTTCATGTGTTTTTAGTTACTGTAGACTACTCAGAATCATTTTAATAAATCAAAGGAAGGCATTTACTGTAGATATCCAAAATAAAGTATAGAAAGTAAGAAAGGAAATAAAAGGAGAGTAGTCATCATCAGTAGATTGAGGATTGGTCATATAAATAAGACTCTTTATATACTAGCAAATTATCCAACTGGGTTAAGCAGTGAATGTTAGTTGGAAGAAACAGTCATCTTTATATTATGTGAAAATATGCAGGAGATACAAGAGTTAGAAGGTCAGCTACATGAAATGGATATAGAAGAATATAATTAAAAAAAAAACAGAAAGTATGAGTGGAAAATCATTTGTATTTAGTTAGTTTAGACTGGACTGGAAGGGCAAATAAAATATATAAGAAAGACGACTGAGTAAAAACAGCAGATGGCAGTAATGCAGCTTATGGATTCCAGCTGCCAAACTCCAAAGAAGAAAAACTGAGTCCACTCATCATAATATATTCATCTACATCTAAAGAGAAGTGAAACATCTGGCTGAGAGCTGTCTATTGTCTGTGACAGACAGAAAGCTCGCAGTATCATTGCTTTGACATGCGCAAATTGTTTGCGCATCACATCCAATCTCAGTCACAAATCTGCACGGTGACGCGCAACGACGTTTATCGCGGATATTTCAGAAAAATAAAGCTTTAAGAGACCCACCCGTCTTCAGCTGTTGTGAAGGTGAGTTCTGCACCTTTATATGCCTTTTAATAATCTGCGACTTATGTTAAGTGAATATAGATTAGTTGCATGCCAACACACCCGTTTTCTCATATTTCACACCCATCTCCCGTCACCTTCCCGTTCTGTTATTTCTCGCGGAAGACTCCAGTGATTCCCCCCCTGCCGGATTCTCATCTTTTTGGTTCAGTCGTCAACAACAGTACCCCGGTCGTCAACTTACATATCGATCCTATCGCCGCTTCCCAATATCCAGTCCATGGCAGTTACTAACACCACAACCCCATAACCACTCCCAGACCCCTCGGGTCCTAACTTTTCTTACACAGAACACCCCCCCCACCCCCCGTCTCCCTCCCCGTCTCCCTCCCCGTCTCCCTCCCCGTCCCCCGGAGGCAAATGTTGGCAGGTATGAATAGTTGTGTATGTTAATTTAGAAAGCAAACAATACAAAACTATGGCAAGGTAGAAGATATAAAGCTATAATAACTGATGTGTTTACAGACTATCAAAAATATTAGTGCTAAAATAGTCTCAAATGAAAAAAATTGTGAATAGTATAAATAAAATAGTCTCAAAAGTATTTACCCTCTGACAGATTTTTATTATTATTATTTTATGTTTGTCACTTTAATGTTTCAGATCAAACAAATCAGATCAAACAAATAATAAACCTGAATAACTAAACTGGGGTCACCCTTAGCAGAACCCAATAGTTCACTTCAGCTTGAAGTCAATAACAGATGGTCAGGCATTCTTCAGGATATTTTGGTACACGGAGCAATTTGGGTGGTTCTCCCCAAGGGGAAATGTTTTACAATTTGTGTTTAATAATAGACATGCACAATATTCGACTGTTGTTGTTTTTTAAGGAATAATAATCTATGCAGTCATGCACATGTTTTGACAGCTAATATGACAGTGATTTGATTTGACACCTTTACCGATATCAAAATGCTATTTTGATGCTAAACTAATTTAAACATCCAGTTATTCCTTATGCCCATTAGGAAACTTGAATAGGCCTAGGCTGCTATAATAAAGAAAATCTGCTCTAAATTTTAAACTAAATAAATTGCTTGCACTGCACTCTTGACACTTGAATGTGTAAAGCCTGCAGCCCACAACAAAGGTGGAAAGAAGATATCGTGTATCATATTTAAACCATTTACTACGAATTTGATGTAATTTTGATCACAAGGATAATTGAATATTAATCAGATGATGTCATTACGCTGATGTGCCGTCAGCCAATCGTTGCATTGCTGATCATGATTTCGAGGATCGATAGATCTGTCCTTCACAACACACGCAGTGATCTCAGACCAGTTTATCCAGACATTTGAATTTGATTCGCGAACTTGTTTGAAGAACCGAATTAGCCAGAGATCAGTTATCAAGATTAAGATCCAGGATCTATCAAATCATCTTAGATCATTTAAGCGAGATACAAAGAATGGACCCCAGGTATACTGTTGGAATGATGTTCTTTTTCTGAAATGCAGTGTTACTTTTACCAAGGACATCCAATTAGTGTGGACGGAGCAGACGTGTCCCCACCAATGTCCACTGACTACTTAAATGTCGACAACAATAATTTAATTGTCTCCTAAATAAACGAATGCTTTGTGAACTCTCATTAACGCATATGTACTGAAACATCTACATTCTCTACTCAAGTCCTACCTCCCCCAAACACATATTGACAGTGTGATTGGCTGTGCCTTTCCCTGCTGTTATAGTAAAATCAGGAAAATTTACTTTTTTTTAAACACCTTTTAAGCTTAACAAATATTCTCGACAACTGAAAGTTACTGGCTGCTGTGTCTTTGGGCACATGTGCTCCCATGTGATCACAAAACTAGTGAAATGGTGGCTGACCATCTTTCCCAGACTCGAGCAAACTTTGCCTTTGCTTTTACTACACTCCAAAGCCCCAGCTGGCCCTCTTTGGTCCAAGGTGTTCGGCAGGCCGTAAAAGGCCGGCTACTGGCCCCAAGGTAGCCCCACTTTGGCCCTATGAGGCCCCGGAAGTGACTGTGGAAATGCGACTGGCCCTGGCTCCCACTTGCTTTAGGTGCGACAGTGGAAGCGTGGCTATTGTGTGCCGGCAAGGTGGCTCAGTGGCCTCTGGGCCCTCTGTTTCCCCCATGGTCCAAAGACAAACATTATAGTCGCCTTCAACTGCTCTTCAATACTGGTCACCACCACCAACAACCCTACTCTCAACTGATAAAAGACACAATTTCAGGACTCTGCCAATTCTAAACTATAATTATGTCTGCTGTAATCTATTATCTCTGACAAATCTGTTATGGATGACATGTCATAATGCACTCGCTGTTCAGCCAGTATTTCCTTCAGATTGATCACCTTCAGATAGGTAGCGCTCATTCAACCATATACACATCAGGAATTTAAGCCAACAGCTCCCAAAATTGTTTGACATGTTGAAAATGATTGGGAGCTCATAAATCGCTCGGCTCATCACTTTTTCTCACACGTTAAGAGCCATGATGACCATACAAGCATACAAGATTTTCACACAACTTCTCTCTATGAGAAAACTGCTTACAAGCTAATACTGCAGCAAAAAACCGCACCGTGTACACCTTTAGATGGTGTAGGACAGGGGTCATCAACTATATTTGTCCTAGGGCCAGAGTTTTACCAGACAGTCTCCTTGGGGGCCGGACCCCCAAGAAGAAAATCAAATAAAAATCTAATTTTGGCTGAACATTATGTTTAATGTTTAGACTTTTTCCATTTCATTACAAAACTAAAGGGATTTGATTTAGGCTCCCATCACTTATACCACAGTCAACCACTAGGAGTGATGGATATTTGCCTCAACTCAATTAGGCTAAGTCAACAAGGGGAAATGTAACTTTACCCATTGATTAAGCACTGTGAGGAGCCCGTTTCAGCATTGTGATTTGAATTCAAGCCCACTTAACGTTTCATTTGATGTGCGAACATTATTTGTGACCTGTTTTGTTCTGGTACCAGGTTATTTATTTACCATGCTATTTTAGGTTGTGCCAGATTGTTTTTCCTTCTTTTTTAGTCCTGAGGCAGACATCCCAAGTCTCCCGGAAGTTCCGTGAGTCTCCCGCGAATGCGGCAAGATGCACTGAAACGAATGATAATCTCCCGAAAATTGCGCCTCTTCCTCCCACTCCACAAATACGTCACGCACCCCTCTCCACCACATCCCTCCATGATCTTCACCACACGTTGCGCGCACTCCGCCTACACCCCACCCGGTCTTCACTTGCGCTAAAACCTGTTTGAAACAATAAATGCTTAACGCCGCATAGTCTGAGTCTGTCCTCATGTCAGAGTGTAGCCTAAATATAGTCATAAATGGTGGTTTTAGAGACTCAGTTGTTGTTATTTTTAGTAGCTTTTATAGTGTGGACCACTATTTCCTTTTTGATCCTCATAATTTTGGAATCCAGTCGCGGGCCGGATTTGGCCCACAGGTCGCCAGTTGATGATCAGTGGTGTAAGATCTTGCAAAGAGAATTAAGAAATTTACCGCTAGGTGTCAGATTGTCCTGTTTAAGCAGTGACCTTGAATGTTAGGAAATTGATTGTTGTTGTCTAATTCCAATCTCCACTGTATACTTGCTTCCATACATCTCTGCAAGTAGACTGATTGCTTTTTGCGTGCCTTTCAGTTTCTCACAACATGTTAAACACAAACATATCAGATTTTGTTCTTCAAGGATGGGGTGAAATACATTTTATAAACAAGGGTGTGTTGTTGCCCAGTAAAATTCTGCTAGTGAATACTTATTAAACCATTACCTTAGTTATCTATCCTTAATTGTGCTTGCTCTTATCTGTTAAAGTTTACTTTAGATCAAATGGATATAAAAGAAGAAGACTGTGCCCCCAATCATCAGCCTGGGATGTATTTCACCGACCAACTGAGCCTAAAGATTCAAACTGGAGAGACGCCTTTTACCAGCAAACAGTGTGGAGAGATTTTCACAACAAACCAAAGCCTTGAAAGTCACACAATGATCCACACTGGAGAACAAACTTTTATTTGTCCCGAGTGTGGAAAGAATTTCACACAAAAGCGGTATCTTAAAAATCACATGAAGATTCACACTGGAGATCACCCCTTCACTTGTCCGCAGTGTGATAAGAGTTTCACAGTGAAACAAAGCCTTGAAAGTCACTTGAAAATTCACACTGGGGAAAAGCCATTCATCTGCCCTGACTGCGGAAAGAGTTTCAGAATAAAGCACAGCCTGGAGGGACACATGAGGATCCACACCGGAGAGAAACCTTACACATGCCAACAGTGTGGGAAGAGATTCACAGAGAAACAAACCCTCGATAAGCACTTGACGATTCACACTGGAGAAAAGCCTTACTCCTGCCCTGAGTGTGGGAAGAGTTTCAGGGTGAAATTCTGCCTTGAAAATCACATCAAAACTCACACCGGAGAGAAACCTTACACATGCCAAGAGTGTGGAAAGAGTTTCACCGAGAAACAAAACCTAGAAAGGCACATGAGAATTCACACTGGAGAAAAGCCCTACTCCTGCCCCGAGTGTGGAAGAAGTTTCAGAGTGAAACAAGACCTTAAAAGTCACTTGAGGATTCACACTGGAGAAAGGCCTTTCTCCTGCCAACAGTGTGGAAAGAGTTTCTCCGAGAACAAGACACTTGAAAGTCACATGAGAATTCACACAGGAGAAAAGCCTTTCGTCTGCTCTCACTGCGGAAGGAATTTCAGAGGGAAACAAAACCTTGAAAGCCACATGAGACTTCACACCGGAAACAAGCCTTACAGCTGCCCTCAGTGCGGAAAGAGTTATAACGAACAAAAAAGCCTTGAGATTCACATTAGGACTCACACCGGAGAGAAACCTTTCGCTTGCAATCAGTGTGGAAAGAGTTTCAGGCAACAAAGTACCCTTCGGGGTCACATTAAGATTCACACCGGAGAGAAACCTTTCATTTGCCCTCAGTGCGGAAAGAGTTTTATCGAGAAAACGAAACTGGAGAGGCACAAGAAAATTCACTCTGGAGAAAAGCCCTACACTTGCCATCACTGTAAAAAGAGTTTCACAATGAAGCAAAGCCTTGACATTCACATGAGAATTCACACCGGAGAAAATCTTTACACCTGCCAACAGTGTGAAAAGAGTTTTACAGTGAAACACAAACTAGAAAGACACATGACAGTTCATAGCGGAGAGAAGCCTTACACGTGCCAACAGTGTGGAAAGTGTTTCAGAGAGAAACCGGGGCTCATATCCCACATGAAAGTTCACACCGAAGAGAAGTCTGAACCTGAAGTGGAGGTAGTTTTAGAATGAAACAAGGCCTCGAAAAAGTTACAAAAGAACACACTGGGTGCATGAAATAAAAGCTGAAACTTCACATTCCCCGTGCTCAATTAGGGATATGTATATAACTTGCATGCTGTTTAAAAAATCCTGTTCAATACAGAGTTGCAAGCCCAAGCTATACTTTTTCCCCCGGATGTTAGTGTATGCGCACACTTGAACACAGTTCCTTTCATATTCTTCATTTAACGACACTTCATAGTTTCATAAAAATGTATTTAACCTTGTTCCGAGTAGCAGTTTAGTTTTCACCTTCTTACATAAGTGTTAAACTAAGTTTACGCAACGATTGTTACGTATTGAGTGTAACATTTGTAACAATTTTCTGCATTTTCAGTCCCACAATGCAGTTGTCATGTAAACAAACCAGCAAAACATGTAAAAAGTTTCGTATGTTTGGCTGAGATGGTTCTGTCATCTTTGTTTCTTTTCAGACTGCAAATCAACAGTCTAGGGCTGCGTTCCCCAAAAGCATCGTTAGTAGATCATAAAAAATGGTTGCGCGAGGGATCTTAATATTATGGTTTGTTTCACAAAAGCATCGTAAGGCTGATTAGATTGAAAAATTATGCATATATAAAGTGCGCTTCACACATGTGAGTGGGCTTGACAAACCACCTGTACAAATATTATCCACTCTTGACGTAGATCTACGAGTGCTCTGAAGTAATCGTTAAAGCTCTATACGCGCATCCTAAAGGCTGATTCATACTTCTATGTCAATCGCATGTGTGTGGTCCAGCACAGCCTTTGCGCGTTCGCATAGCCCTCGCCGTGGCTGACGCCAACACTGACGCAGACCTCTCAAATAATTTAACTACGCGTCGCAGCGATGCATAGCGCAAGCTCTGTGATTGGTCAGCTTGGTATTGGTGACAAGTGTTGACGCTGCCGAAAGCCTCAAGCCCTATGGAGCGATTGTTTACAGTCCCGTGAAGGAGCTCCAGATGGAAACTTTAGCTTTGTGTTTACCTTATGATTAAAGTTGTTGCACATCCTCCGGTTCCTGCCTCTGAATGACCAAGTTTGAGCTACTTGTAGTGTTCAGAAAAAACAAAACACCCATGAAGTAACTCGACACAGAGGAACACACAACCTACTGCCAGCTAGTGTTTCGGAAGTGTTATTGCAGAGCATAAACAGCGCGTAGAAGTATAAATGCACAGCTACGCGCAAGGCAGGTGGCGTGGGTCACGCCGATCACTCCATGCAGAAGTATAAATCAGCTTTAAGAGTACAAATTTATCCCATACAGAAAAATGACATATGAATGATATATTTATTTGAACACATATGAAGCCATATTTGTAATTCCAATCGTTTAAACATTAGAAATGGATATTTGTGCTATATTTTGAAATGTATGGTGCATATATGACATTTTTATATCATATATTAAATCTAAACATGAACTTTTATGTCATTTTTGTATATCACCTTACATTGAATTTCAATATGCCGTGTGATTATAATTAGTTTTGTACATTTTATTTGCACTATTACTCAAAATAACAAAAAAGCATTCACAAAAATATTAAAAATATAGTACACGTTAATAATTAAATGATTGAACAAAAAATGTATTGAATTTAAAATGAAATATGCTTGAAAGACAATCCAAAAATGCGAATGAACTTTATGCGCAAAACTGGATTAATCGCATAAAAGACGCGCGAATAAAGCAGCGTTTCCATCCAACGAGTCAAAACGGACAAAATCGCCACTTCCTGATTAACTGACGCCAAATATCAACAGTAAAACGTAATTTGCTGCAGTAGGAGAAGCTGTGTTAATCTTTTTCTTCATTTAAGAAATGACTTGTTCCTCAGAAGGCAATCCTGACGCGCAGTGAACGCGCGGTGGCGTTTGAAGGTGTCAGTCGCGGAGCACAGACGCTCTTGATTCTGGAGGTCATTAATAATAAACGGTACATTTCAGATGTTTTACGATGTGCTCAGCCTGCTGGTTTCTCCATTTACACACATTTTTATCATCACATGATCTCTTATAACAAAATCACATGACCTTTTTTTAATGCGCATACTAGAATTTATGCGGTGAAAGTGTTTTCATCGCAGATTATGCGCATCTTTTCTCATCGAATAAAAAGTTTATCCTCAGTTATGCGCATAAATTTTTAATGCGCATTTACAAAATGTATGCGCATCATGGCGTTTCCATCAAGCCTTTTTTTTATGCGCATATCCAAAATGCGAACAAAAAAATAGCTGGATGTAAACGTAGCTAATAATACAGTAGGGAAATCCGAGAAAAGATCTGTCAATGACAAAAGCCATCTATGTATTGGACTTTTCATTTGAAAACCTTATGTTCTTTAACCTTAAGGTTTTTTTTAGCCGCTTTATATTCCGGGCTGCATGTTGGTGCTTTATATCGATTACTAATCTACAAGAGATGACGTTTATTAGGTTCATCGTTCAGTATACGACTCCATATAAGGTTATATTTCAGCACTTTTGCAATAGACAGTAGAAAGTGTTCTTGCGCAATTATGTTACATGCCTTTTGAGGAAATGCACATGGAGTTACAACGAACATTCCCATATAAAGAACAATCTTAAGAGCCAAGATGCATCAATATCGAGAAACCCAGCCCAGATTCTACCACCTTTTGGACAAACTAGCCCAAAACAAGCTTGTCTGAGCTGGGATCATTAGGATGCAATAACTGATAAGAAGCCAAAGGGAGAGGGTTTGAACAGTTGTGGATGAGTGGGAGCGATGAGGCCAAAGGGTAATTAGCATGCCAAATTTACACTATTGTTACCAAGGAAGTGTGTGCAACCTTATGAACACTACCAATGTATATTAAGCAATGTATAATGTTTATATTTGTGTTTACTCGTTTATCCTACATGAATGTAAACAACATTTATTAAACATTTTTATTATATTATATTTATATTTACTATAAATATTGTATTGTCCACATCATGACACTATAGAGGTGTTATAAATACAGCAAATGGACAATGGGAGATGTGTGTTGATGAGGGGAAGGACAGTTTTTGACTATATTGAAGGCTAGCGTGCAAGAATGTGGATTTTACAGTATGTGCAAAGTTGATGTATTTATATGGTATAAAATGTTTGCATATTTATGAACACTAAGGAAAATGGATTTGATGAACTTGTTTATTCATTAGGACAAAATGAAGATAATGTTTCCATCTTGCACATTTTAAAGCGATCATCATCAGTCAACGGCTTAATGTTTGTAGGACTGTAATTGTGGTATCGTTTACGTCATTGGTACTGGCCTTAAATTATTGTGCATATGCTAAATAAAAATTGTTATTAAATTTCAAAATCTTGGCTTTTTTATGTCAGTAAATGTGGTGTGCGTGATGATGTTGATCTTTGTCTTGCATTCTATATGCAAGAAGTGCGATGAAAAAATGAAAACAATAGCTGTTTCCACAAAGTGTGCTTCTAAAGGTGTACAATGTTGTTCTTTTATTATTTTTACGGGGGTTAACTTTCATTTTATAGGACAGTGTAGACAGGAATGGAAGAGGAACAGAGAGAGGGGAAAGATCGGCAAAGAACTTCGAACCGGGACTCAAACTCGGGTCACCGTGAGCATGGTTAGGCTATCCCACATGCACAGTGAAAATCAGGGCGCATTGATACACACTATGTGCCCTTAATGGATGTTCGGAAGTGCAAAATATAAATCGTGTGTACCAATTAATCAAACTTATTGTAAAATGAGACGTTTTTTTCTAAAAAGAATATGTTATTTAATTATTGTTAACATTAACAAACATAGTTAGGAACAAGCAAACATAATTGTTTAATGGTTGAAATGTTGCTGGTATGTCAAATAATACAATTATTTTGCTGTAATGTACTTTTAAAAACATGGTAAAATGAATATATGCAAATTTGTAGCTGCTGTTCTTTATACTTATGTAAAATATATGTTTTTATTATGTACAGTGAGGACGTTCTCATGTCACACTCCCAGTGTGTCCCAATGTGAAGTGAACCAAGCTCATCAGTGCCCTTATTAGTGCTTGAATTCGTGCACACAGCCCACTGATGAACGACCTAGGGAGCTGATTGACACACCTCATGTTAACAGAGTTTTTCTTTGAGTTTTACTTTTGTAATACTTTGAAGTAAATTTAAAAAAAAAAACAGCAAGATGTTTTCGGCAAACTGCAATGTGTAAGTTCAAACCACTCAGCACCACACTCCACTATATAAAGAAAACCCTGGAATGTTTACCCATCAATAAATAACGAAATTACATCTTGGATGACAAAGACATGAATAAAAAATATGTATTTTCTTATTGTAGATATGAACTGATCCGTTAAAAGAAATAGATTACACAAAAATGAAAATTTATACTCACTATTTACTCCCCTCAAGTGGTTCCAAATACTGTGGAGGTCAATGGTTTCCAATATTTTTCCAAACATCTTTTGTTTCCAACAGAAGAACGACACTCCTGAAGGTTTGACACAAGTAATGGGGTCAGTAAATGATGACAGAATTGAGATTTTTGGGTGAACTCATCCTTTAAGACAGGGGTCATCAAAATTTTCCCAAAGGTGTCCTGCAGAGTTTAGCTCCAATCCTAACCGACAATCAAGCTAATCAAGTTTTTGCTAGCTATACTTAACAACTTCCAGGCACGTGTGTTGAGGCAAGTTCTATAAGATAAGGCAAGTGCTTTAAGATATATTATCACTATTTTGCAGCTCACAGAAAGAATAGCTTATCTCTGACCGTGAGATGGCGCCAGTGTGTGATCCGGGCGGGGCGCCACCATCATCATCATCATACGCTGCTAATGGTTACAGCCTGCTGGATTACTGCGTCTCTTGTCCTGCACCGTTAAGAAAAACAGTTATCGTGTTGTTATTAAACCTACTGATATTTACTAATCGTTCAACCAACGGTAAGAGTTTTTCCTCACAGATATTTTCCTTTTTTCGTTTGATTATTCTCCAAGAGCTTTTACGCTGTCGTGACGCGCTGGACGTAAACAGTGGATGGATTCCATTCACTGCTCGATTCAATATAGCGAATTTATAGGCGTAATATTGTTTTTTTTGTTCGCTATTTCTCAAGTTTTGGCTTTTAATCGACAATGAAAATACATTTTGATATGGCTGGTTTAGTGGGGTATGATAGTAGGCAACGTTTTTTAAAAATATATGAATTTTATTGCTCTAATATAATTATGAAGGCACCTCCTAATGCGCTCAGCCCATGTATAGCACTCGGAGAAGATTTAATACTTAAAATAAATTAAGGCATGTGCATTTTTTCATTCAAACAATATAAGAAATAAATCATAATTACGGTTATAGTTTATATAATTAGTAGAAATGCGCTTCATTTTTCATCTGTCATATTTAGGACTCTAGGACAAGTATTTCTTTAATGTTTCTTCCATTTGTATTCCTATTTTTTCCTCTTCCATTTATGCTTAATTTAATTATCAGGGCAAGCCCACCATTTCCGAGAAGCAGCAATCGATTTAGCTCCTTGAAAGCATGCTTTCCTTAAATGTATGACAGAGATTGAGGAGGAATGCAAAATACCCTGCATTAATATATTAACTACAATTCATATTTCAACATAAATTAATAACAGAAAGATGTAAATATAATTTTTTTAAGACATTATGATTTTGCTGGGGTTTTTTGTCCTTTATGTGTATTTTTTACTTATTGTATTATTGTTATTAAAGGTGTTGGGATTTAATTTTAATTCTCAGAATCAAATTAATTATGCTATATCATAGATACAGTTCCTCATGATTAGAAACAATCGCACTAAAGTCATTTGAAGGTTTAAACAAGGGAATAATGTTTCTCTGTAAAACAAGCAAACAAAAAATAGCAATCACATTATTAAAAACATTGATACTGCTAAGAGCAAAGCGATACATTTGTTGCTAATAATTTGATGTTTATGATATACACATCATTTTCATTATAATTATTTTCCTTTACATCTGATTTACTAGTGATTGTAACTGAGTTCTGCTGTTTTCATCTTTTTAGTGTAAAAATGTTTTATACCTGCGGTCCCAATGAGGCAATGGTGGTGTCAGGTAAGACTAAATATCACTGTATGTTTATACGTCCAGCGGATCGTAAAACATGTTCACATGCATGATGATGTGACTCCAATTTCAGGTTTCTGCCGTTCTCCACCAGTCATGATCTCTGGTGGGAGAGTGTTTGTATTTCCATGCGTTCAGCAGATTCAAAGGTAAAATTCTCTCTATGTGTCTGTTTGTTTATTAATGCATGCATGGTTTTCATAACAAATATGATCTTTTTCTTTCTCCTCTATCTCAGGATCTCTCTGAACACTCTGACGCTGAATGTAAAGAGCGACAAAGTGTACACGCGTCATGGAGTGCCCATATCTGTCACTGGAATCGCACAGGTAAATAATTAACACTCGAATAAGCTGCAAACGTAATCTAAAGTTTAGGAAATAAGAATGCGCTTTTGTCATTTAAAACGTTCAAGATTGCCTTATTTAAATAAATATTTCACTCATTATTTAACAATAACACCACTTTTTTGGGGAAATTTTCTAATTTAACAGCTCACCTAGAGTTAAACAGCAGAGTTTTAGCATTTTTTAATCTATTTAGTCGATCTTCTGATCTGGCGGTAGCACTTTTAGCTTAGCTTAGCATAAATCATTGATTCGGATTAGACCATTAGCATCTGGCTCAAAAAAAAAGAGTTTAGATAATTCTCCTTTTTAAAGCTTCTGTACTACCTTCAGTAGTTCATACCAAGACCAACAGAAAATGAAAAGTAAAGAGTAAACAGGAAAATTAACTCTTTCTTTTTGAGTGAGATGCTAATGGTCTAATCCGATTCAATGAATTATGCTAAGCTAAGCTAAAAGTGCTTCTGCCAGACCCAGAAAATGGCTGATTGGGTTCAAAAATTGTAAAACTCGACTGTTTAACTCTAGGGAAGTTGTAAGAGGAGTCTTTTTTTTTTTTTTTTTAGAGTAGAGTTTTTCTTTAACCTTTCTTTTGAAAGTCAGTCGTTCTTGATTTTTATATGGATAAACGGTTTCTCTCCCCCAGATGAAGATTCAAGGACAGAATAAGCAGATGTTGGCTGCAGCGTGTCAGATGTTCTTAGGCAAGTCAGAAAGTGAAATTGCCCACATCGCCTTGGAAACGCTGGAGGGCCACCAGAGAGCCATCATTGCTCACCTCACTGTGGAGGTAAATGCATACAGTGTGCAAACAGTGCTCGCCATGCAAAAACACTGCACTCTGCTGCATCACCAACAAAAGTAAATGTGGAATGGGTGATAAAAAAAAAAAAATCACTATAAAATATTTTGCATCAGTTAATATCGATGATTATCGTGATAAATGAAAAATCTCGAATAATTTCATTTTTAAAGGCAGATTTTTCATTTTTTATAATATAAAAATAATGTACATAAAATAATAACAAAAACAACCCTAAAAACTATTTTAAAATTCTGACTTTAATATTATTTTTAAAATTAAACACTCGCTTATAATATCATACATTAGATGATTATAATCATGGGTTAAATTGTGCATATATCATCCCATTACCATGTTTTTACAATTTAACCAGTAACTAAGTGGTTTCCATGATAAACACTAGCTTGAATACATTAAGTATGAACATAAATTCATATGTTATAGCTTTACAATAATTATAACTATAATCAACAGTAATTATATTCCATTATTCCATGTCTACATTAGTAATATAATGTATATCTATAAGTATATCTCCCAGTTCTGCCACAATACTATGATGAATGCGACGATAAATTCACTGAATCACCTTCTTACTGATTCTCTTGAACTGATTGTGTGAATGATGTGAGGCGCATGTAATTAAATCACAGTGTTGCACTATTTTATGATGGCATTATTAATTATGCTATATCATTGTCGTTATTGCTTTATCACCCACTCCTACATACAGCTACTGTTCATTGTAAACATTATTCAGTGTAGTGACTTTAACTCTTCTTTTACTACTTTAGGAGATCTACAAAGACCGCAAGAAGTTCTCCGAGCAAGTGTTCAAGGTGGCTTCATCTGACCTGGTCAACATGGGCATCAGTGTGGTCAGCTACACGCTCAAAGACGTTCACGATGACCAGGTCTGTTAGCCCTATTTGTGTAACTGTTTATTAACTTAAAGGGTTAGTTCACCCAACAATTTAAATTATATTATTAATTACCTTCATGTCGTTTCAATAACAAAACTTTTGATGATCTTCGGAACATAAATGAAGATATTTTAGATTAAATCTTAGAGCTTTCTCATTCCTGTAGTAAGCGCACCCTGATCTAATGTGGGAAAGAAGATAGAGGCGAACAAAGTCATAGATGCTGTTTTTTTGGCACACAAAGGTGTTCTTGGCGCTTCATATGATTACAGTTGAACCACTGAAGTCACATGAAATGTTTCAACAAGGTTTTTAGTTTCTTTTCTGGACTTTGGCCCAGGATTAATGCAGTCGATGTTGGGTCAGAGAGCTCCAGGATCTTAATTTGTGTTCTGAAGAAGAACGAAGGTCTCAGGGATTGGAACAGCATGAGATATTCAAGATGTAGTGATCTCCACTTAATATTTGAATGTTAGTGTTTTTTATTTTACATTCTTCAACACAAACAATGATTTTTTGTTAGTTTGGGTAATGGTGAAGTAGAAAATGATGATTGTCTGCTTTAGTGTGTGATTTCTCTGAACAATCCAATCCATTTTTTTAAAGAAGGTGACGTTTTTATGACGATGGATGTGATATATCTTATGATGAATATTGTTCAATATGTATATGGAAGTAATATGACATAATTGATGACTTGAAGGTGATCGATGACTTTAAAGAGGGTGGAGGGACCAAATAGTTGAGGAACATGTTGAGTTTTGTTTCCTGAAGAATGTAAAATAAAAACATTAAATTTAAAATATTTGATATACTTGAAATAAGCTATGTAAAAGGTCAATGCACCAGGCAAAGACTATCAAAGCACGAGCGTGGATTCAAATCATACTATTAAACAACATGAGAGAAGATGAAAATAATGGAAATATGAAAAAATTATGTGAAATGAATCGAATAAGACCATTAGCATCTAGCTCAAAAAGAGTTTCGATAATTCTCCAATTTAAAGCTTGACCCGTCTGTAGTTTCATTGTGTAAAAAGACAGACGGAAAGTGAAAATTATAATGTTTTCTCTCATGTTGTTCAATAGTATGGTTAGCTTAGCATAAACTAATGAATCAAAT
>CAIGQQ010006515.1:1596069-1615085 GCA_903798035.1 Danio albolineatus | reverse complement strand
CCAAAAACTAAACACATTCTCTCATTTTTACATGCCCTCGAGTTGTTCCAAATCTGTATGGGTTTCTTCCGTTTAACTCTAAACTGAAAACCGGTAACCGTTGACTTCCATGGCAGGAAAAACAAATACTATCAAAGTCAATGGTTACAGATTTCCAACATTCTTTAAAATATCTTCTTTTGTGTTCAACAGAAGAGCTTCATAAAAGGATAACAGAAGGTGAACTATCCCTTTAAGCATATACAGTAATGTTTGGATAGATTTAGTATGCTAGATAGGGTGTTAGATAAACACTATGTAGGATAGGGCTGCGGTTAAGAAAACCTATATTTGTCAATAGATGCTTTTTTTCTATTTTATACAAGTATCTATATAACAATGTCAACCGATCACTTATTTTAATTGTTGCAGTTTTAGCATGCATGCAAAGACTAACAAACCAAAACTGCTTTATTGTCTATTTGTGCTTCTATAAATGCCTTAAAGTAAACTCTCTCTCTCTCTACTAAAATAAACATTTAACTAAAGTCATATCTGTTCGGTCTCACTCTGTCAGCCCAAAAAACTAAAGATGTTCATACAGTTTGGAGCCTTGAAAATTACAGTTGAAGTCAAAATTTTGAGCCCTCCTGTGGGGTTTTATTTCTTTGTCAAATATTTTCCAAATGATGTTTAACAGAGCAAGGAATTTTTCACAGTATTTCCTATAATATTGTTGTTCTTTGTTTTGTTTGGGCTTGAATAAAAGCAGTTTTTAATTATTTTTGAAATAAATTTTAAGGTCAATACTATTAGTCCCCACCAGTGGTGTAAAGTAACTAATTACAAATACTCAAACTACTGTAATTGAGTAGTTTTTCTCAGGAATTGTAACTTACTGAATAGTTTTATAAATGTGGACTTTTACTTTCCCTTGAGAGCATTTTTAGTGCTGTATCGGTACTTTTACTCCACTACTTTCCTTCAACCTGCAGTCACTACTTTATTTCTTTCTTGTCTATGGTCATTGTCTAAAGTAGAAAAATCAGTCCTGTGATTCCTGTTCAATTAAATCACACATAGAAAGTAAATCGCTTCATACTGAACAACCTCAAGACATGGGCGCTTTATAAATGCAGCAAGACTGAAGAAGATGTCCAAAATCTTTACACGCAATGATCCAGATACTGTTTATAGACTGCATGTCACTGAAAATGATGGATGTCGACTGTATGATGACTGAAATCACCAAACAGCCTTAAACAATCACTAACTGGAACGAATGAAGAATGGAAGGAATGCCAAATAAAAGGAAGGACCGAACAAGGAATGGAAGGAAGGATCGAAAAACCAAATAAATGAAGGAAGGATTCAAGGAAGGACTGAACAAACTAAAGAAGGAACGAACGAAAGAATGAACAAAGGACCTAATGAAGGAAAGAACAAAAATATGAAGGAAGAATGAGCGAACAAATGAAGGGAGGAAAGAAGGAACGACCAAACGAATGAAGGAAGAATTCAAGAAAGGACTGAACAAATTGAGGAAGGAAGGAATGAATGAATGAATGAATGAATGAATGAATGAACAAACGGACCTAATGTAGGAAGGAACAAAAATATGAGCGAATGAACGAAGGAAGGAGGGAACAAACGAATGAATGAAGGAAGGAGAGAACAAACATAATCAAAGGAAGGTTGAAAGGAACGAACAAAAATAGGAAGAATACACATGTTGTTTGTGCAGGGATGTGTAAACGTAACATTCTGTAAATGCATCAACTTTTCTACAGCGTAATACTCACTACTCACTACTCTTGAGTACTTTTTACTCATACTTTGAGTAATATTTACTACAGATACTTTTACTCTACTTGCACTACATTTTTGGGCAAGTAATAGTAATTTTACTTGAGTATGATTTTTCAGAACTCTTTCCACCACTGGTCCCCTTAAAGGGGCTGTACGTAAGTTTTGGACTCTTCTAAAGCATAAAATTACCATGTTTGCAGATATTTATGAAACATGCTTAGTGAAAATTCTTGTTTATCTGTAAAACATTGCTGAAGTCAAATATTCTGCTTTGAAAATGGGCATTACGTAAAAGGCTCTCTAAGCATGCATCCGTGACTGAAATGCGACCTCCGGTGGACAGTAACAGCCTCTAAAATGAGACACAGATTCAGAGTTCCACATGAGGTGGTTATTATTAGCAAATAACAGGAGCGTCGCTAGGCCTATTGTCGCTGTAGCCCATCTATATTCTACTCAGCCTCCCTAAAACTTTTCCAATTAGCTCATAAACTGTAGACCAAATTATCGTCTCTGTCCCCTTTAAATTTGATATGAAGACGGCGGCAGAATTCGGCTCCTCCTCGACTTTCGTTTTTCATTTGATCAGTAAACCACAGCTGTGCAGAACGAGAGAACAAGGTGTGTGTTTATCCATAAATTGTTATAAAATATGCTTATTTGTAGTTCTATGCTATGGATACACTTGTACCCCAATGTCATACAGGAGCAATCGGGTTTCCAATATACTGTTTCCTCAGTGCTCACCTCATAACCGCAGCTGTTTCCTCCAGCGAAAATGTAACTCTTAACGAACATACATATATAAACTCTTAACGAACATACATATATGGAGCTGAGCCCGCCAAAAATTTAAATCCTAAAGTTGCCCCTGGCAAATAATATACATATTATGAATGAAAGCCTTAGGTGAGCAGGTTTCATTGTAACCCTGTGTCCTAGCAACATGCTATGTGAGGAGATTTGCAGTGATAAGCAATTTGGCTGTTTGCACCAGACAAAACACGATGGAAAATTGAAATACAGCCATTCAGAAGCACAGAATAGTGCACTCACTGCACTCCAACGAAATGGTAAGGTTTATAATCTAATTAACACATATTAAACCTCTTTAACATTATTAAATGTAGATGCCGAATCACTGATATATGTTGGTTTGCACTGAGTCAAAATTCTGAGGTGAACTATCTGCTGCCGCTTTCAATATTATGGCAATAAATGTCATGTAAAATGGCATTCGAACTCACATTATTAGCATTTAACACTGAATAAAGCACATGAGGTGTACCTGAGGTGATCGCTGTTTACCTTTGAGAAATAGAAGCCGTTTCTAAAATAGAAATTTCAAGTGTTGGTTAGGACAAAAACTCTATATTAAGACAAAAAATATATATTTGTTGCTTTTAATGTTAGAAAACGGTTCAAATCAGCCATAAATCAGCCTTCAGGCTTGAAAGTTGGGCACGCTCAAATCTGGCAACCTGCGCATGCATGGACTCGTCAGAGGAGCCTCTGGGTGAAAATGTGTTTTGGTCTAGGAGTGCAATACCGAGTTCAACCACTGGGTGTCAAACTTGTATACTGCACCTATTGCAGTATTTTTTCCAATTGTCTACAGCAGTGGTTCTCAAACTGTGGTATGCTGGCTTTCTTCTAGTGGTACGCGGAAGAATCGCTGAATAATAAAATAATAAAATGAACACTTTTTAACCCTTTGACGCGTACAATAACCCAGTGATCAGACAGCATTGCCTGTTCCCTAAAGTGTACATTACACCGGAGTGCTTAGAATGTTTACTTTAGTGCAGGCATGTCCAAAGTCCGGCCCGCGGGCCAATCACGGCCCGCAGTCAGATTTCATACGGCCCGCAGATTCCATCTCATAATGTGTTATTTATGGCCCGCTAGCTCTGTTAGAATAATTAAAGCAAGGGAGAGTAACCGCGTTAGAGATAACAAGTAAACCAAGGCCTGCCCCAAGACTGACAAAAATCGAAAAAGTTTTGCGCGAGCAGAGAAGAGCCAGCGAGCGAGCGGAGAGAACTGATCACGCGCGGTGCAGGCATGACACCGTACATCGTGCGCACTGATGATGATGATGATGATGATGATGATGATGATGATGATGCGCGAGCTGTAGTTTAGTTTCCTCGCGCTTAGGTCTGTAATCTGCTCGCGATTCACTTTCTCCTCGCGCGTAAACATCACCGCTGCGCTCGATTAATTTTGGCATTGATTTGCCGCCCTACACTTGTCCCTAACAGAGCCCTGCACCGTGCACTTCCCAGCTTTGATGTCATGGACAGTTTCCCACAGGACAATATTGGTGTGCAAATGAAGAGTTATGTAACAGTAAAGCCTAAAGCAAACTAATGCAATGCACTAAAGCAAACACAATTCATTAAACTCTTAACTAACTGTTGATATAGTTCATAGTTTATTATGTTTTCATAGGTATTTATTTCTTGTGGTGGCAAGTAATTTTCCCAGTTGTGGGAATTATAAGGTATATTCTTCCTCTAGTTGTTCTGCAAACTTTAGCTTCCTGAAAGATCTTGTAGAAGACGAGCAAAATTCACTTTTTTTTTTAACTTTAATGATAACAGACCACTTTGCATTACTTATAACTCCTGTTTAAAATGTTCATGAGGCAAAGATAGATATCAAACTCATAGATATGTAAGGTATTCTATACAGTTTGTTCAACTTTATCTGACTCTCCAGATATGAAAGAAAGGCATAATTGTGTGTTTAGAGTTGTTCATGCCTGAGTGGCTTATATTTGGTTATATTGCCGTTTGAAAAATAAAGGTAATTGTGACAACGAAAACAGTTTTATAACAGTGTGTATTTTCATGTAACATTTGTGGTGAAAAAAATGTCAGAAGGAACTACTGGCCCCCTGGCATCTTCACTTTATCAAATTTGGCCCTCTTTGCAAAAAGTTTGGACACCCCTGCTTTAGTGCATCGCGTCATCAGATGTTAAAGTCAATCTGCTTGGCGCAGAGGAAGAGAACGAGGCGCGCGGCACTTGCGGAGGGTTGCGTAGGTTCGCGGAGCTGCTGCTGACCGCCTGGAGCTTCCATCATTTTTATACATGTGATATCCTTATAAACTGCCAATTTGACTTTAAAATAACTATATTCTCGCTTGAAAACTCTTAAAACTTGATTTTGTGGCATAGTTGATGAGTATTTTTATAATTTTGCGGATGTCCCGTCCGCCATTAACAGTCCTCATCGGTTTCCTGTGCAGCACATGCTAGTTGCTACATTTGGGAGAAGCGCACTTATTTCGAACTGGAACTTTCTGTGTGGTTCAATGAAAATAGTGCACACCCTCCAGCCAATCAGAATCAAAAATATCAACAGACTATGGAATTTATGCGTTTAATCACTGGCTTTTCTGACACACACAGGCCTACTCTAAAAGACGAGCAGTAAGCAGATCTAGTTTCTAATTTAAAAATGAAATTTCAAATCATATCAAAATACAAAATAACGTTTAGATTTCAAAGATATACAAATATGTCATCTATACAAGCAATATATATCTCAAAATGTATAGAAGATTGTGTATATATACAGATATGACATATAGTCTATTCATCAGGTCCAAGCAACATTTCCAGATTTTGATGAATAGGCTACTTTACATTAATACTTTACATGTACAGCAGTTTTCTTTCTACTTTTTAAAAACAGCGCCATTCTTAAATCACTTTTAAAAGCACATTTTAATTTAAACGGTTAAGTTTTTTTTTTGTCTGCAAGCACAGTTTATGTTCAAACTATTTATAATGTTTAAAGTTGCTGACAATAATACATATTCTTAATAATAGGAATTATTTGTCTCCTTTTTGAACTGTGCAGTGCTGTTTAATTAGGCCTACTATGCTACTGTATTTCAATACCGGTCATTATGGTGATACTTGGAGAGACAATTTTTTTCCGAGGTGGTACTTGGTGGAAAAAGTTTGAGAACCACAGGCCTACAGAAAAAACCATCGTTATAAAATGACTTTCCAAATTACCCTAGCTTGCCTAATTATCCTAGTTAAGCCTTTCAATGTCACTATAAGCTGAATACTAGTTTCTTGATGGATATCTAGTAAAATATGATGCACTGTCATCATGGCAAAGATAAAATAAAGCAGATGCTAGAAATTAAGATATTAAAACTATTATGTTTAGAAATGTGTTAAAAAAATCTCTCAGTTAAACAAAAATTGGGGAATAAATTTTACAGGGGGCTTATAATTCTGTCTTCAACTGTACATAAACATTCTAAAGCATAATTAATATTGTGTTGACTTACCCTTTCGATGTACGCAATCTCAATGTCTTCCTTCTTGACTAACTAGTGCTCCACATAAGCAAAAACTCCTCACAATCTGCTTAAATTCCTCACAATCTGCCTGATAACAACAAAAACAAATACCAAATCAACAATGCATGCATTAACTAACCGCTATAACATCTTGTCAAAATCCAAACACATCACATATTCCAGAAAAAAAGCATGTTTACCTTTTTTTATTATTATTATTGTTCATATTAGGAGAAACAGTTACGTCAGATGAATGAGTGTTGATCTATACAGTAAAGAGTCTTCTTAAAGAGTAGTTAATAAGTATTAGGAGTGACAGAAGTAACATTAATAATAATAAGAAGAATAATATTTGAGAACCGTGTTATTTTTTTCTCCAAAAGACATATATGGATACAACAAGGATTATACAAGAAGGACCGGCCAATCGTCTGGCTGCTTCCTGGACGCACGGAGGTCAGCGATTGGATGGTTTAGCAATATGTTAACATCCCGTACTCTGAGCTCTAACGTTGCCTTTTTAATACATTTTGTAAAAATCATATTTCGGCTGGACCAGAAAGACAATCCTTCCCTTTTATGAATGAACACGTCATCTCTATATACACACACGCACACACATATAGAATAGCTCCCAATTGATAATGATGGTGATGATGATGATGATAATATTTGCATAAAAAAAAAACAGTTAATATAATAATTGGTATTAAAGTTTCTGTTTTTAAAAAACACTACTAAATAGTACCTGGTAACCAATTTTTTCCCGCTCTTTCTTTCTCGACAAAACAAAAGACTCGTTTTAGGGAGGATCAAGAAAATATAATATGACTAAACTCCTTAGGATTAAAAAAAAAAGATATTTCTGACAATGTTATACACTACATAATAAAAGTCTTGTCATCTATTCAAGTTTTAGGAACAACATATAATAACTTGACTTCTAGTTGATCATTTGGTATCAGAAGTGGCTCAAATGAAAGGCAAATGCCTCTAGATTACGCTTCTTTTATCTAAATAAAATATGATCATGCCTTGATTTTTAATTATTTAATCAGGACAGTAAGGTCTGACTTTGCTTAGACAAAAGCCTTGTCACCTAACAGATATAATGAACAGTATAGAATGTAAAGTCAAGGTGCAGTGAAAAAAGAATTAATATTGTGTATGACTCCCATGAGCTTGGAGGACTGCATCCATACATCTCTGCAATGACTCGAATAACTTATTAATAAAGTCATCTAGAATGGCAAAGAAAGCGTTCTTGCAGAACTCCCAGAGTTCATCAAGGCTCATTTGATTCATCTTCAATGCCTCCTCCATCATCTTACCCCAGACATGCTCAATAATGTTCATGTCTGGTGATAGGGCAGGCCAATCCTGGAGCACCTTGACCTTCTTTGCTTTCAGGAACTTTGATGTGGAGGCTGAAGTATGAGAAGGAGCGCTATCCTGCTGGAGAATTTGCCCTCTCCTGTGGTTTGTAATGTAATGGGCAGCGGAAATGTCTCGATACCTCAGGCTGTTGATGTTGCCATCCACTCTGCAGATCTCTCACACTCCCCCATACTGTATATAACCCCAAACCATGATTTTTCCTAACCAAACTTGACTGATTTCTGTGAGAATCTTGGGTCCATGCGGGTTCCAGTAGGTCTTCTGCAGTATTTGTGATGATTGGGATGCAGTTACCTCCTGCTACTTTTCCAAATGATCAACTAGTAGTAATTATTTGTTGCTCTTACGACTGGGATCGACGACAAGACTTTCGTCAGGTAGTTTAGATGTTTTCACACATTCATCTCTCTCTGCATGCGCACTCGAAAACACACAAACATACACAAGGACGATAGAAAAATACATATGATAAATGGCTAAAATGTAATGACGAAAACAGAAATGAATTGTAAAAATAAAGGTTGTTTTAAGTGCCATCTCCCATAATCCGCTAGCTTCGGTTTATCCTTCTCTCATTAGTGCAGTCTTAGCTTCCTCGTTCCGACAGGTAGTGACAAACGAACCCAACGCACGTGTACTAGAGATGTCGATCGGCAGACGAGCGAAGCAGTGTCGATAAAGGCAGAAGTGCTTTTAAAGTCTTTTATGTTTGGGTAAACATAAGGGTCATGTTTTGGTGTGTTATTACTATCAGGATTTTTTTTTGTGCAACATGAATGTAAACTAAAGCGTGGATGTTGTACTTGACTCATCATGTGTGAGATGCTTTAGTGATATTTGTTCTTATTTACTTGTGTTCCAGTTAACAAAAATTCCATGGAAGCCAGCAAGTTTACTTTGTTTCTATTTCAGAAATGTTACGAATGCTGGCGAACACAAGTAAACGTCGACTATCCTCGCACAGTTGCTACAACAAAATAAATGTTTGTTTTCGTTTCTTCAGATTGATTGAAAAATTTGATAACTTTACTTGAAGGGATTGTTCGTAAGACTGTCATAACACCTTTATAATCATGAAATGGATATGAATGAGATTTTATGATTGGTCATTAAGTGTCATCCGCTCAGTTATGTCATTACAAGAGTTCACACTTAGATATTGTTTGACAAATGTTAGCAAGTTTGGCATGCTGTGACAGTCCTCATGACAGTCATGTTTATGACAGATTTATGACGTTATGATGTTTTAATAAATTGTCAAAGTCATGGACAGGTAATAACATTTATGTCAAGTTGTCATAACCAACCATCTCAAACAATCTCACCTTTGCATTTAAAATGGCATGCTGTCCCGGGAGAGAACCCTGAGCTTGGAGATAGTTGAGCCCAGGGCTCCCGCCTGGTAGAATGAGCATGTAAAGGGGAGTACGAGATCAGTTAGTTCTCGAGAGCTCCCCGTGTTAAAGATAGAAGGGGGAGAAGGGGTGGATGGGGGGTTTCTTCGAAAAACGAAGATAAGGGAGTAATATTTGCTGGGTTACTTATAGTGGGATAGATTTAATCTGATTGGCTGACTAATGATTGTAGATGAGAGACCAGCTGAGGTCAATCATATCACGTGCTCCTCTCGAAATTAGTTTGTGAAACTTCACTTAAATGCAAAGATGACATTGAGAATTCTTTGTCATCATAACCTGTCTTTGTCATGACAACTTGACATTATTAAGACAACACATCTTGTCATAAACCTGTCATAAACATAAGTGTCATGAGGCTATTATAATTGTGTCATGAACATTTTTCTGATCACTTTTCTCAGTAGATTAAAACTGCATAAAACATTTTAATTAAAAGTGTCATTACTCTGTCAAAAAGGTTCATAACAGCGTCGTTAATTTTTAATAACATTCAGTTTGTACAACTGTATTTGAGGTCAGAAAAAATATTAATGATGCTGTTATATAATTCATGACAATTATAATGGCCTCATGACAGTCATGTTTATGACAGATTTATGACGTCATGATCTCTTAATGAATTGTCACGGACAGGTTATAACATTTATAACAGGTTGTCATAACAAAAACATCTCAATCTCACCTTTGCATTTAAAATGGCATAACTGATCGAATGACCCTTAATGGCAGTTGTCTTAAACAAGCATAAAATCTCATTCAAATTCATGACGTGTTATGTCATGATTATAAAGGTTTCGTGACAGTCTTACGAATACCCCTTCGAATAAAGTGGTAACCATTTGCAATATGGTTCTATTAATTAATTTAGTTATTCCATTAACTAACGAGTAATACATTAGTAAAACTTAATTGTAATTATTAAATGTTGCAAGTAACATGAAGATCGATGAAGGCTTGAAATATATTTTTCATTGTTAGTTCATGTTAACCAATGCAGTCAACAAATATTAACAAGTGAAATCTTTTGTAAAGTTTTATGAGCTAAACAATCTAGCTATGAGGTTAATTGGAAATCTGTGTTCCATTTGGCACAATTTTCTTGTCTCTGTTTACTAACTGGTGAAGATTTTTTTCTAGAGGATTCTGGGTCATGTAGTTTTCCCAGTAGATACATAAACAATAATGCATTTCACAATAGGTCTGTCTTTTATATGGATAGATCACCCAAAAATGAAAATAGTCAACATTTACTCGCCCTTCATTTGTTTCAAACCTTTATGAGTTTCTTTCTTCTGCTGAACACAAATTAAGATATTTTGAAGAAAGTTGAAAACCTGTAACCATTGACCTTTTGTGTTCAACAGAAAAAAGGAAACTCAAAATTCTGCAACCACTTGAGGGTGAGTTAATGGTGAGTAAATTTCCATTTTTGAGTGAACTATCCCTTAATGCTTTATGAGTTATAGTTAAAAATAAATTCCCCTATGAAAAAATGAATGGATTTCTTTCTGAACCCGAGTGTTGTACGCTTTTCTGTCAAAGCAACAAAACAGGCTGGGTATTGTATATTTAAATCGCTAAATCAAGTTAGCATAAGGCCTTTTTTGTGACACTGCAATGCAAGCCTACAGAAAGACAGCTCATTCGAGTTCATGTGCTCCTCCTCCGTTTCTCCTCGTCCTCCAGGTCTGTATTTGGAAATCCCCCTCTGTCCTCAAGGCAGTGTTTTTAGTTAACTCCTTCCAAACTCATGGTCCGTTCCTCCTCACTCCACCTCTCTACGAGTTCATGTGCTCCACCTGGATGGCAGAGGTGGAGACGGTGAGGCAGAGGTCTTTGTGGGCCGTTAAATCGGCCACTGAGACCGGCTTGTACTGGATTTCTCCGGCCGACACGGTCTTGTACTGATTCAGGTCGAACGGGCAGGGAATGCCGTCAGAAACAGAGTAGCTGGTTGGCGGTGTGGGGTTGTTCTGGTTCTGGGCCTGTGCTGCTGCGGCAGCGGCGGCTGCTGCTGCTGCGGCTGCTGCTCCTCTGCCCCGCCCGCGGCCTCGCCCACTCCCTCCACCTGAACCCTGACCCGGGTTCTGAGCCTGCTGTGCAGCCACCGCAGCCGCTACTGTCAGAGGATCTGGGTTGTGTTTTTGCATGTGTTTCATCAGGTATGTTTCCTAGACAAGTGACAAAAATCAGCAAGAATGCATAAACAAAGCAGTAATTATCTCTAAGTAATTATTTTACAGTGTACAGTATTTATTTTAAGTGTACAGCTCACAATTCCAACTTGTTTTAAATATAAACTCTGTGTTAAACGGGACCTATTGTGTCCCATTTTACAAGATGTAAAATAAGTCTCTGATGTGCCAACCAACCTTGTTCCTGGAGATCTACCTTCCTGCAGATTTCAGTATCAACCCATATCAAACACACCAGCCTGTAATTATCAAGTGCTGTTCCGGTCCTAATGAACTGTTTCAGGTGTGTTTGATCAGGGTTGGAGCTGAACTCTATTGGAAGGTAAGCTGCGTCCCAAATGGAACACTATACACTATGCACTTACACACTCAACAGCATAGTATATGTATGTAGTGTTGTCCCAAATGGAACACTAATGGCTTTTTTACTAAGCGTAAGTTCAAACCGTTTCCCTATTGACGTTTGACGGTTGCCAAATTAGTGAAATAAATGACCAAAGTACCAAATAATACCTGTCATGAGTATAACCGCATTTACCACCGAGAGGCGCCATAATCACTCTTGTAGGAGCTAAAGAGAATTGGGACACCCCTACCTTGCAAAAGGAGCGGTAGGGGTGTCCCAATTCTCTTTAGCTCCTACAAGAGTGATTATAGCGCCTCTGGTGGTAAATGCGGTTATACTCATGACAGGTATTATTTGGTACAAAAGGAGGGGTAGGGGTAAGGGGAAGGGCTAAGGGGTAGAATTGAGATTGGGTCGATATGATATAAAGCTGTTTTTGTGATTAATGTGTTTATTTTTCCCTTTTTATTTATGATTTTGAATTGCATTATGAGACTTTGATCTTTCTTCCAGCAAATTTTACCTTTGAAAAGTTAAAGTGACTTTTAGTAATATTTTTATTAGATTAAAATGGTATATTGTCTGGGTTGGTGTTGTATATTAAGGTACAAAAACGTAATGAACGGTCAGTATATTTTCTGTTATTTGACAGATTTATTTCTCTATTTACTATTTCTCATACATTTTATTATTTCAAACCACTAAAATGTCTATAAAAGTCACTTTGTTAAACTGTAGAGATGAATTTTCAACATTAAAAGTCGACAACGCAGAGATTACCGTCAAATGCAATTCACAACCATAAATAAACCAAAAACACTTGTGAATAACCAAATACGAAAATCGTTCATTAACAGATATGTTTCACAGTGTAACTAATATCTCATCTTGATGTTTACCTTTTGGAAATTCCAACTTTGAAATCTCTCCATAGTTTTTTTTAAAGTACACAACTGAAAAGTGGAGAATGTCAAGAATATAGAAGAAGGATTGATAATGTTGTGCGGGATCTTACAGAAGTGTAAGAGCGGTTGCAGAGGCCACAGGAATAGAGTTTGGCGTGTTTGACTGTATGTGTGGTCAAGTGAACCTCCAAGCTGGTGGCGTCCGTGTAGCCGCGGTTACAGTTGTGACACTTGTATGGCTTGTCCTTGTTGTGTTGCCTTCGATGAGACTGAAAACAAACAATTACATGTCATTACTCATGCAGGACAGATGATCACAAGATACTGAAAGGCAGATTTTCAGCAGTTATACCTAAAGTTATAGTAAAAAATGATTAGATATTGCTGAATGACATTTCTGAAGACCTTTCTGACTCAGAGCTCAAACCTCTGTTTACAATTCTTACATTTCTGGCTAAGAAATGTATATTAATAAAATGGTTCTTCTCAAATTCTAACTATTTCCACGTGGATCTCTCAGTTGTCAGTCTAGAGAAATTAACTTATGATCTCAACCACAAACAGGACAAAATCAGGAGACTTTGGAAACCTTTGAATTTTTTTATTTTTATAAAGTTCCGGCTTCTTCTTTTTATTTATTTATTTATTTACTTATTTACTTGCTTATGTATTTATTATTTATTTAAAAATTACATGTGTAAATTATTTTATTTGCAGCGCTTGGGGATGGTTTGTTTGTCTGCTTGTCTGATTGTGGTTGTTTGTACTATTTGAAAATTCATAATAAATAAATAAAACATTATTAGATAAATTATTTTTATTATTTTTTTCAAATGTTTCCCAAATGATGTTTAACAGTGCAATGAATTTCTCACAGTATTTCCTATAATATTTTTTCTTCTGGAAAAAGTCTTATTTGTTTTACTTCAGTTAGAACAAAAGCAGTTTTAAATGATCTTTTTCAACAATTTCAAGGTCAATACTATTAGCAAGCTAAAATATTTACAATCGTCTGACTAAAGTAATGTACACAAGTGTATTTAGAAATGATTTATGCATTTACAACCAAGTATATGTTGTCAATCTGAAACCAAATTCTGATTTTTACTTCAACCTGATTAAAATTTAAAAAATGAATAATAAATGAATAAAAAGAAATGAATGAAATGAAAATTAAACGAACAATAATAATAATAATAATAATAATATATTAATAACCTTTATTTAATCTGGTAAGTCAATTGAGAACATTTACAATGACGACCTGGCCATAAGGCAACATAAAAAGCAGCTACAGTACAAACGAGCAAGGACACAACACAATAACGATTTCACAAATGCAGATAATAACATATAAAACCAACGAAAAACTAAAAACAACACAGTGATCTTGTACAATTGTCTGGATTTAATTTTTAAAAGATGATAGTGGAATGAAAGTGCTGAGCTTTAAGATCTGCTGCAGATGACTCCAAGCATCAGCAGCAGAAAACTGAAAAGAGTTGCGACCAAAAGAAGTGCGAACTTTGGGTAAGCAAAGGTTAAAAAAAAAATTACTAGAGCGCAGATAATAATACATACAATAACTGAATATAAACATATCAATACCTGTTTAAAGACCGTTTAAGGACATAAACCCAGTCTATTTTGGACTAATTATGCATAATTATGGGGTCTACGTATTTATCTTTTAAAAGACAATATAACTTCTATTTTATAATATTATCGAACAATAAACAGTTTAAAATGTGACAATAATTTCCGTACGCATCCTTGGTGAGCATAAGATCCTTACCAAGCCCAGACTTTTGAAACGAAGCATATATATATATATATATATATATATATATATATAAAATAAATAAATATTAACTAAACATTCTAAATAAAAAAAAAGGTATAAACCTTAATAAATTATTATATTTAAGCAATCATTTACACAGCATCACATGGAAAACACTATATTGATATATGTCTCACAAAATAAATACATTTAGTATTCCCATAAATGCTTAAACCCATAAAACATCTTCCGATTGATCGTCGGTGTGCAGTCTGGACAAACATGTGCATATTAAATCCTTAAATAATTTAAGAAAATATTTGAGTAAAGTCTTCAGCTTGTAGTGAAACCAGTCATTTAGTTACAGTATTAACGTATTAATTAAGAAACTGTACTGTCAGTTTATGTCGTTTCTTGGCCTGAAGTGTTTCAATCTCTTACGCAGAAAGCTGAAATGTGTCAAAGCCTCTATATAGAGATGTTTACCTGGAGGTTGGACAGTTGAGTGAAAGCTTTCTCACAGCCGGGATGAACACACTTGTACGGCCGATCGCCAGTATGAATCCTTGAAAACCAAACAAAAGAGATTCATTGGAAACCTGTGAACTGAACATCAAGATCACATTAATATTATAATTTAAACTGTTATAATTCTGAAGGGTTCACAATTCACAAATGTTCCAGTAAAACAGTTTGACAGGTAACAGACAACAGAGAAAAGAAAACGCACACAATTAGGGAAGTTGTAGGGCTGTATATGTTTTATCAAATACTAGGAATCCACAATATTGGACTTCTGCAGAAATCAGTTAAGCCGATATCTTTTAACATTGTGTCTTTACACGCAACACGACAAGATTAAAGTGACAACCATTTAGTCTGTCCACACCAAACGCAACAACAAAAACGTTTAAATAGCATTAAGGAGCACAGAATAGTGCACTTAACTCCCAACGACAGCTTTATTATATAATCAATGAATATTAATAACAATAATAATAATAATTCCTTACATTAATATAGCACTTTTCTGGGCACTCAAAGCGCTTTACGCAATGGGGGATCTCCTCATCCACCACCAGTGTGCAGCATCCACCTGGATGACACGACGGCAGCCATTTTGCGCCAGACCGCACACCACACACCAGCTGACTGATGGAGAGGAGTGATGAAGCCAATTATGATATGGGGATGGTTAGGAGGCCATGATGGACAGAGGCCAGTGGGCAGATTTGGCCAGGATGCCAGGGTTAAACCCCTACTCTTTTTCGAAAAACATCCTGGGATTTTTAATGACCACAGAGAGTCAGGACCTCGGTTTAACGTCTCATCTGAAAGACGGTGCTCACTGAGCAGTATAGAGTCCCCTTCACTAAACTGGGGCGTTAGGACCCACACAGACCGCAGGTTGGGCGCCCCCTGCTGGCCTCACTAACTCCACTTCCGGCAGCAACCTAGCTTTCCCATGTGGTCTCCCATCCAGGTACTGACCAGACGCAGCCCTGCTTAGCTTCAGTGGGCGACCATGTGAGAGTTGCAGAGAGCTAGCTGCCGGCAAAATTAATCCTCAGTATTATTACTAGTATTTGCTAGGCGACTAATGTTGTCGGTTTGAGTCACAGTTTTAATGTTCATATTTAAACAATGTTTGCTGTTATTGCCGTGTTATTTTATTTTCAGGATCTGAGGTAAACTATCTGCTGCCGTTTTCAGTATAGCAATAAATGTCCCATAAAATAGTATTCAAACTCATGCTGGTAGCATTTAACACTGAATAAAGCAAAAAATTAGCACCCGGGGTGATCATTGTCATAGTAGTTTATGCTGTTGTTCAGCCCCGAGGTCGCAGAAACGGAAATCATTTATTAAATAGAAACTTTGCACACTGATATCACGAATGGTTAGGACAAAAACTCCTTTTAATATGGGAAAGATGCCTTTAACCGTGTGTCGCAGCATTGCATTGTGTGTAGTTAGGACATGATGTCATTATAATATATTTTTGTTGTCATCAATTATTGCTTAATTCCTAAACAGAACTAAATTCATATTTTTTGTATTTTACATTAATTTTTCATTAATTTAGCACAGCAGCCCTTGAATAAATCACTTTTCTTATTAGTCAGGACCTGTAGAAAAGCTTCTTTGGAGTGACACTAACTAAAAAGCATAAATAAATTAAGATACTGAATTGTTACTAAATTAATTAGCCTTTATGCCTAATTCCAATATCTCTTTGTGTTTTTGAGGCAATGCTAATTTACAAGTGTCAGGTTTGTGATGTTTACCCCACATAAGCTGTAGCTTATTGCTAGGCCCACACGGAATCTGCACGCGCAGAAATCCGCAGATTTTTAGCCCATTATTGATTGTTTATTTATTTGTGCAAATGTGTAAATTTATATTTATTCAGTTTTTTCTTTATTTCAGTAATATTATTGACTAATATGAAAATATTCATATGATTTATTTACAATACAGTTGTAAAGTACTATTTTCTGTCTTTTAGTAGAGATTTTATATGAGAGGCTTGCTTTGTTTACCAAATAAAGAGGATCTAATTGGATTCGCAGTGTAGACATTTAATAAAAGTTAAAAAGGTATTACTTTTTATTTCATATATAAATTTTTTTGTTATGATACTCCTAAAATCATTTCGCATAAATCCACAGATTTTTAACAAAATACTCAGCAGAAATAGCAAAAAATGCCTGCAGATTCCGTCTGGCCCTACTTATTGCCATTAAAGGGGTCATGAACTTCAAAACCAAAACTTACTTGATCTTTTGGCATATAATAGATCACAGTACTATAAAAACATCCTGTAAGTTTCGGAACTCAGTAATTTGTCATTCTCCTTACATCAGCTTATAACAAAGGCAGTCTGACAAAATCACAGGCCATAAAATCTTATACGCTACGATGTAATAGAGTGGATAAGCTCCGCCTCCACAGTAGATCAACGCCTGCTTCCACTTCACTACATGTTTAGCCCTGTTAATATGCAAAACTGTTAGCCAATCAGTGCAGTGGGCGCTTACTTCAGAGTCTACAATTGGCCACACCCTTTCAAATAGCTTGTTCCAATGAGAAGGGATAAAACAGGACCGAAAACAGCTAGATTTCAGCTAAACTATGATGTTTTTAAGTGTTAAAATCTCAATCACATTATATCTGGACCTCAGAGATTAGTTCAAAATAAAAGACTGAGGTAGTTTATGACCACTTTAAATCAAATCAAACTTAATTCAAATGCTATTTGACCTGGTTGGAGGCTGTTAAAAGTGATAATGTATATATATAAAAAAATCAATTAATAGAGCAAATAGTGAATTAAACTGTCTATGATTGGTGGTAAACTGACGATACTGTGTATTTTACTTCAATTTGACTAGTCTAGGATATGGGGGAGGTCAATCCAGCCTCGCTCTGATCCCTGTGGCTCTGCGCTGGTTTTGGAAATTCAAAATTGACCCAAAACAAACCATTACGATTGGCTAAGATTGGCAATGAAAAATCGGAAACGTGGACCGACCGGCATACTAAGAGCCGCAGACATTTAAAAAAAAAAAAAAAATTATATTATTATTAAAAAATAGCATTTATATTAATAAATCATCTTACTGGGCAGCCAATATGACCTGCAGAGAATACTGTAAATAATGCAAATAATAACTGATGTATATTGTACACATAGTAATTCTATACTCAGTTTGAAGTCGACAATCCAAAACAGTGAATCTAAATCACCATACAGATATAAATCCACCTCGAGAATGATCAGATAGCTGACCTGATCTTACCGCTAGCACTCCTGGTGGACAATTAACATACTGCAGGCTCATAATCATATCTGTAAGGCACATTGGCATAATTTCCCTTATCGGCTTCTGTCTCTGCCTGTCTGTTACCTGTTATGCTGCTGTAAGTGACTGAGCTGCCTGAAGGTTTTCTGGCAGTAGGAGCAGGTGTAGGGTTTGGCGCCGCTGTGGATGCGGATGTGCTGCGCCAGGTAGCTGGAGTTGGCGAACGATTTGGAGCAGTGAGGACACTTGTGCGGTTTGCCCTCTGTGTGGTTTCTAACAAGGGATGAAGGGAAGGGGATGAAAAGAGAGAAGAAAACAGAGAGAGGTTTGTCATTAAACCAATAGCTGACTCCCGAAAGGTGGATCAAATCATGATCATTTCATAAAGAACGCTGCAGGATTCATGCTTTAACAACATCGTGGTGCACTTTGTTATAAAACACTCTCTCTTTCATTCTCTCTCTCTCTCTCACCAGCTTCCTTTTCCCTTCCCTAACTATCAGTATTTAAGATCAAACCAAAGCAGAGGCTTTAAACCAGAGCAGAATGAAGATGTGATGGAGATGAACAGAGTGGAGAAGAATTACATTGTGGGCTCATTTGTGTCCAGGATAATAGAATAACATGACATGGGAATGGGAAGAAGAGGACAGGACAGGATGGATGAGGTAGAGAGGAAATACAGAAGCAAATGGAGACGGAATTATATGCTTTTAAGCTTTCCTGTGCGCTAGGCTTTAGCTAAAGTGTGTTACTGTCAATAAGGCTAATATTTGTTTTGTCATAATAACGATGTATGGAACTCTTAAGAGGCCATGCATTAAAATATTTTTTTTCTCTTGTGACATTAGCAAGACACAAACAAGACCTGCTTCTGTCTCCAAAATATTTAATTAAAGAAAGAAAGAAAGAAAGAAAGGAAAGAAAGAAAGAAAGAAAAAAGAAAGAACGCAAGCAAGAAAGGAAGGAAGGAAGGAAGGAAGGAAAGAAAGAAAGAACAGAAAGAAAGAAAGAAAGAAAGAAAGAAAGAAAGAAAGAAAGAAAGA
>CAIGQQ010006515.1:1526532-1596059 GCA_903798035.1 Danio albolineatus | reverse complement strand
GAAAGAAAGAAAGAAAGAAAGAAAGAAAGAAAGAAAGAAAGAAAGAACATGCTTATCCTAATCAGAAACACAACTGTGCCACTAAAGCGAGTCCTGCAGCAGGTGTGTGGTGTGTTGTTCAGTTGTACCGTGTGTGCTGCTGTAGATGGCTGAGCTGTCTGAAGGTTTTCTGGCAGTAGGAGCAGGTGTAGGGTTTGGCGCCGCTGTGGATGCGGATGTGCTGCGCCAGGTAGCTGGAGTTGGCGAATGATTTGGAGCAGTGAGGACACTTGTGTGGCTTCGCCTCCGTGTGGGACTTGGCGTGGATCTGCATGTCTGATTTGCTGAAAAACGTCACCGCACACATTCGGCACCTATAGTCAAAAATCAGCATGTGCGTTTGAACTCGAAATCATTACAAAATTAGCATATTTCTGACAATCGAATTACTGGCTAGAGTATTTATATCAATTAACACACAAAAGTAATAACTCTATAAACACCAAAATGTTTGAGACTACATATAACATGACACAATCTATATCGCCTATGATTGTAATATTATTTAGTAATTAAATAGTAATTAAATGTATTGTGCTTGTTAGTGTTGTCACGATACTGGAATTCGAGACCAATCAATACTGAAATTTTAAAAACCTCCATTTCCCGCTAACATTTGAGGCCTCGTTTACACTAGTGCGTTTTTGTTTTAAATCGCATAAGTTTTGCTACAGTTACGCCATCCGTCCACACTACACCGGAGTTTTCAAGGTGCGAAAACGGAGCGTTTTGAAAACGCTGGAGAGGCTGTTCATTCTAAAACGCTGCTGCTGCGTCTTAGTGTGGATGGAGGAAACGCAGACTTTTGAAAACGGAGGCGTGGCTGCTGAGATCCGCTACGTAATTGGGGCTTTGGGTCATTGCGTATCCTTTCCTTATTCGTCAAGCGCACGTGGCTATAACGCCACCGGCAGACGGCAGACCAGTCTTCACTGTAAACACTGTATTTTCGATAGCCATGGATGTTTTATATTCATTTGTTACTTTAAGTAACAACTCGACCTCGTCGTCTGTCCACAAAAAGACCTCTCTTGCTTTCTTTGCCATCGCGTTCATCGTTCAACCAGCATTTGTTGACTAACAATAACCAAATGCCGAGCGAGACGCATGCTTCCTGTTTATACTTGAACGAGCATGCTCAAGAGTGCGCGAATGGTCACGTGATATACGTTTCTGGTGGAGTAGTGAAGACGGAGATCTGTTGAGACGCTGGGTGAAACGCTAGTGTGGACGTGGATCATTTTCTTGCTAAAACGCCGTTTTTAAACTAAAACGCACTAGTGTAAACGGGGCCTGAGTGTGTTCTTAAACATTGCTGATTTTCCATTGTGTTCACGAGCTCAACAGAAATGACTGTGATTGGCCTTGAGGGTCATCAGTTCACCGAACTCACCGCTGTTTACTGAGTTTAACTACAGATACAGGGACACTGGAGCGTTTCAAAGTCGCGTCGATCAGCTGGTTGGTCCATAAGCTGACATACGAGCGATCCGCTGATGAATCGCAGCTTTAAAACACTCCAGTGTCCCTGTATCTGTGTGATTAGACTTAGGCCCAATCCCAATTCTATTATTGTACCCCTACCCCTTCCCCTTGGCCCTTACAACCGAGGCTTAAGGGGAAGGCCTTCAAAACTTACCCCTAAGAATTGGGACAGCACTTCAACACCTGCACACGTCATTATATGTCATCGCGATCTCTTGCTTCATATGAGATCAGACGATCACGACTGCTGTAGTTATTCCAGTTGTGTTATTGTTTGGTGTTTATCTTCAGGAAATCACTGAAGGCGTAAATTATGTTATCATAACGATCTAATGTGGCAATAAGATCGGAACTATACTGTGTATTTACACAGTGGCCATATTTATCTATGTAAACACACGAAAACAACAATAACATTATAGCAGACACTGTAAAAAGCGCATTCTCAGACACTAGACATTACTGACAGGGTATTCGAGTGTCATTGAGTGTCAGAATGTTCTGAGACGGCTGTACATGAGTTATGATTATGGATTATAGATCGCCAACTTTAGCGGGTTTTTTTAGCGTTTTTTTAAAAGCATGACGGTAAAACACGAACACTGTTTTGAATATATTAAAACATATGTTTGTTTGTTGTAAAAATTCAAAATAGTGACAAAAAAATACTAATTTGTGGATCTCCTTACTTCCGGATTCAGCTATCCTGCCGCTGTGGCAGGTGCATTCTGGGAAATTTTCTTACCCTCCATTTTAAGTGTGGTCTTGAAAAATCTTCGTTCGAAGGGGTGTATACCCCTTGCCCGTAGCCCTACACCTTCAAGCTAAAGAGAAATGGGACACCACTACCCCTTGACGTGAACGCGCAAAACGAGGGGTAGGGGGAAGGGCTAAGGGGTAGAATTAGGATTGGGCCTTAATATATGTGCAAATAGTGGCAATGTGTTTCCTACAGAGAATTTTAAACATATATAAAGTGTGAATTAAAGACAAAATTACATCTGCACCAAACACATCTCTACTTGTCTCCTGGATTAAACAGCTTAGTTCATACACAGATCCTTTTATTTGTTGAACAAACGTCATGACTTAAGGTTTTGGAAATATATTAGGGTAAAAAAAGAATGACGACAGTTGTTTAGGGGGTAATCCTTTTAAACCAATAATATGCAACAAAGCATTACATAATATTTATTTAACCCTTGTGTATTGCTCAAATTGACTACCCTTTCGTTATGTTCGGGGCTTTTTTTGCCCCATTGACTTCCATTGTATCTTTAATTTTTGATTGCAAAGCCATAACACCATATAATCATGTGTTCTTGATCGCTGCTGCATTTCCCTGTTGGAAAAAGTTAAAATTTTCTATTTTTAACCCATTTTCCAGCATTAACCCTTTAGATACGCCTGTGCAAAAAAAAGTTTCTGGCTTTTTATATGGAGTTCAATTGAGTGTAACAGCAGATTATAGTGTGCACGCATAAATACACTTTCTGTTTACTATGTTCTGAGAGCCAAGCTGCTTATTTTGATTTTCTCAGACATCGGTCTCATAGGTGCAGACATAGGTGCAAAGGTCTCTCTCTTACACACACACACACACTGTACTCCATATTACTCTATATAAAAGCAAGAAACTAAGTTTTTTTGCACTGCAACTGATGATCAACAATAAAAATGACAAATTGTACCTCTTCCGAACAAGTGAAGTTTCACAAACTAATTTCGAGAGGAGCACATAATATGATTGATCACAGCTGGTCTCTCATCTGTAATCATAGCCGGACTAGCATTGCTCCCTCATCTTCGTTTTTTGAAGAATCCCCCCATCCACCCCATCTCCTTCTTTCCTTCTTTACCAGGTGGAGCTTTCGAGAACATCCTGATCTCGTACTCCCTCACATGCTCTCTGACCAGGCAGGAGCCCTGGGCTCAATTATCTCCGAACTCAGGGTTCTCTCCCGGGACAGGATGCCAAACCTGCTATTTTTATCAAGCAATATCTAAGTGTGAACTCTTGAATAAAGAATGCATGATCTGATGGTGTCATGGCTTTGCAATCCAAATATTTCATTATAATGGAAGTCAATGGGGCAAAAAACGCAACTAACATAACGAAAGTGTAATAAATATTATTACAATAAAGTGTATTGTTGAGGTTTTTTTTTTTTTCAAAGTATTTTCCCAATATGTGTCAAAATAAGATTTGGCACCAAAAATCATTCCATTTGCTGAAACACAGAGAAAGTTGTGGTCAAATTAAGACTCCAAAATCACCCCAGATTGGATGAAAACATCCCCAACACCACACAAGGGTTAAAATGACTGTTAAGAAAGATATTCCTCAACCAACAGTATGTACCTGTAGGACTTGTTCCCATCTTTGCCTTGATGCTCATCCTCATCATTGGAGAGGTCGTACGGGTCATTTGTGTTATGCTATATAACACAGGAAAAACATAGTGAGCTGTTAAGCACAGGTTTACTTTTCTAAAGTTAAAACGTCATTGAAAAAATGAATAAAGATTCAGAAAATAAAATGTATTATTATTTAAACAAATAAAATGACACCTCAGGAATATCTCACCTGTCCCCCAGCAGCCAAGTGTGCGAGAATCAGCGCATCACTTCCTGATGCGAGTGCATGAGCAGAAACAGGACCTGCCCTCGGCATCATGGACTTCTTCTTTCTTCCCCGCTTTGAGGGAATGGGCATGACTACAGCAGGCGGGATACTGCCGTCCTCTTTCTTGTCTGTTTACATCAGAATAGCAAAATTTGGAAAATAAAGAATAAAGTTAATTCTAAAACATAATGTGTATAAATACTTCCTGCAACTGAACAGGTCCTATTTTGTAGATTTGTTTTTAAATGCATGTCAATGAATATTTCTAGCCCAGTTTAAAGACTAAATGACGGTTTAAATTAATGTCTTGACTAATATTCAACCAAATCATGTTTTTAGAATTACAATTGCATGTCAATAGCCAGTGGTGAATAACACTCTCATTCTGGAATAATACTCAAGAAATTTTGCTGCCATACCATGGCTTCAAAAATAATCAAATTCAACAGTTTAACTCAAGGGGAATTGTAAAATTAGCCTATATTACAAAAAAAATAATTGAGTATCCTGTTTAACCACTCAGTTCATATAGATCTCTCAAATACATGAAAAACAAGAGAGTGAATGAAGTCGACCAACCCCTTAAAACCACCTAATGAATACACAGTGTAAACAAAAAGTCATTTCTGTGTCTTTGTGTGGATGTGTATGTGATTGGCTGCAGGTTTCTGGTGGGGACGTGCGTGTGCTATCATACTTACAGTGGCTGTGGAGATAGAGGGAAGGGGGCCGGACAGCCTCTGACAGAAAAGAGCAGAACAACATATAATCGCTGTCCATCCAATCAATCATCCATCCCTTCTCGCTACCTCCCACAGTCACTCTCGCTTTCACTTCCTACAGCATCTCTGACTCCGATAACGGCTGAGTAAGCAAGCATATGTGCGCGTGTCTGGTGTTTCAAACAGCGCAAGTGGAATTCAGAACTCTCGAGCGTGATCGTTATTCTGTAATGTGTGGTCTACGATTTTAAAAGTGAATGATCAACATCAAATGTGTGCTCTATATATCAATGTTATCCTGATGAATCATGTGCTACTAAGAAATTCAATGACTAATATTAATATCAATTACTATCTGCTGCAAAATAATGGAAGGCTGTACATTTTGCATGACACAATTTAATGACTTAATAAATGTTTAGCGATTGTGAATTTAATGCAAAGCAAGCCTTTTCAGCTGTACAAAATATTCTATATTTATTCAGCAAGGATGCATTCATTGATCCTGTTAAAACATTCAAAATCATACAAAAGCACCAAATAAGCATATTATGATCATTTCTAAAGGTTTGTGGGGCACTGAAGACTATTAAAGAGTAATGATGCTGAAAATTAAGCTTTAAATCACAATAATAAGCAACAAAATCAGATAAAGCATGTGATAATTACACCATAATGCTAATATTTAAACTAGAAATTCAAATCTAGTGTGATTTACAGATGAACTGGTAGTATAATTTGGTCTGCGTGACCGTATATAGATAGTATAAACATCAGCATTTTTTGTTAAAATATGATGGAAGGGACAGAAAGGTCAGTAAATATGTTTACCTGTGTTTGATGGGTGCAAAGCAGACACTATCATGGTTGTTGTGGGCGGTCCGGAAACAAAAGACTGAGAGGAGGCAGGAGGAGAGACCAGAGTGCCCTGAGGAGTGATCACTAACCCTGCTGAGAAACACAGTGGACATACATCAATTTAGGCTGTTTTAGACCTCAATGCATTAATACTAAATTTCAGTTACTTCTAGTTAAAGAAACACTCCACTTTTTTTTAAACAGGCTCATTTTACAACTTCCCTAGAGTTAAACAGTTGATTTTGACCATTTTTTAATCCATTTAGTCAATCTTTGTGTCAGACGGGAGCACTTTTAGCTTAGCTTAGCATAGATCATTGAATCGGATTAGACCATTAGCATCTCAAATAAAAAGCTTTGATAATTTTCCTAAAGCTTGATTTCTAAAGTTACATCATGTACTAAGACCAAGAACAAACGTAAAGTTTGTTTAAGCCAATATGCTTAAGAACTATATTCTCAACATGACATAATAATCAAGGAACTTTGCTGACATACCATGGCTTCAAAATTAATAAAACTGAAGTTTTACCATTTTTTAATACATTAAGTTGATCTTTGGGTCAGGCGACAGCCCTTTTAGCTTAGCTTAGCATAGATCATTGAATCGGATTAGACCATTAGCATCTCTCTCAAAAATCATTTATTCATTCATTTTCGGCTTAGTCCCTTTATTAGTCTGGTGTCGCCACAGCGGAATGAACCGGCAACTTATCCAGAATTTGTTTTACGCAGCGGATGCCCTTCCAGTTGCAACCCATCTCTGGGAAACATACATACACACCCAATTCAGCCTACCACATATCTTTGGACTTGTGGGGGAAACCTGAACCTCTGAAGGAAACCCACGCAACCACGGGGAGAACATGCAAACTCCACACAGTAATGCCAACTGACCCAGCCGAGGCTCAAACCAGCGATCTTCTTGCTGTGAGGTGAACGTGTTACCTATTACGCCACCATGGCGCTTCTCAAAAATTAGTTGCTATTTTCTAGGCCAGCGTTTCTCAACCATGTTCTTGGATGACCACCAGCACTGCACATTCTTTGTGTCTTCTTATCCAAGCAAACCTGATTCAGATCCTCAGCTCATTAGCAAAGACTGAAAGACCTGTAACGGGTGTGACAGTCAAAGGAGACATCCAAAACATGCAGTGCTGGTGGTCCTCCAGGAACGTGGTTGAGAAACTGTTCTAGGCCGATACATCTAGGATAGGAAGAGTCGAGCTTTAAACAGAAATATTATCAAACATACTGCATTTGTTGACGTTTTTGAGCAAGATGCTAATGGTCTAATCCGATTCAATGATCTATGCTAAGCTAAGCTAAAAATGCTTCCACAAGACGCTGAGATTGACTGAATAGATTCAAAAATAAAAAAACTCAACTGCTAAAATCTAAGAGAGTTGTAAAACCAGGCTATTATTGTAATGTCCATCATAATTTTTAGACAATTAAAAAAATAATACTGATTCGTCTAAACTTTGAATACCAACCAGCAGTCATGATGCCAGTAGATGGAACGGGCACCACTGTGATGTTCTGGGATGTGTGAGGTGGGTGAAGGTGCGCTCCTACGCCAGTCATCTGCGCCCCTGCTGTCCCGCCCCCTCCTCCTCCCCCACCACCACCACCTCCACCCTCCTGCTTTGGCACCCTCCCGACGGCTCCCGTATCCATGGCGACCGAGCCTGGCACCGTCAGCACCGCTGTAGGGTAGTGCGCCCCGGACGAGTGCGGAAAGGACGCAGCCTTGTCCGGCCCGAGCTGCTCTTTCATCTTACTCAGAAACATGGCGTTGTCGATCTAAACTCGCAGAGGGGGATGAATGGAGAAAAAAACAAGGGAAAGAAGGGAAGGAGGAAAGAGAAAAGGAGGATGGATTGAGAGATAAACGCAGATGAAGGGTGAAGGGGAAGAAGGAGAGAGCAGCGAGGGAAGGGTTACTTTTTTTGGGATGTTTGGGCAAGGTTTCCAGAGAGTAACTTTCACATGGGTCAGTGCGAGGCTGGTATTACCCATCCCGGACTTGTTTGCTTTTTTTTTTAATAGATTTTGCTCTATAAGCATGGCGTGTCTGTTAAAGACACAACGATGTACAGTACAAGAGAGTCCAATAATAAGGTGTCTACCTGTCCTTGCACTGTTGGAACGGGAGACCAAAAGTATGATGAGTTGAAATGGGAATCTTCCATTATTTCTGCAATTAAAAAGCAACATAACTTGTAAAACACCCACTCGGCCTTTGGCAACAGTTGTGAAATGATTCGTCCTTACGTTCCACATGTTGCCTGAAGGTTTATTCACTCAGTCACTTGGGCAATGTATTCATTTTGGCACCCAAGTACTTTGAATTACATAAAAAAAATGCTTTATTTTCTAAATATTTTCGTTCAAACATCTGCAAAATGTCATGCATCTTTCTTCTCTTGGCATTTATGACATTATTTGTATTTAAATAAAGGACATTGGGGCATCTTTTGGGTGTATGCTTGGCAAAAAAAGGTGTGCTGGGTTAGGAGTCACAGGACATGCATGGCCAAATGTGTCAAACGTAACCGACATGCGTAAAGACTAAATGCATTCATGTCAAGTCAGCCTGCAGGAAAAACATTCTGGGGTGATTTGCTTAACTGGTTTAATGTGTTGGTTGACTTGCACATCAGATCAACCAGCCAAAACCCATTGTAAAATTTCAATAAAACATAAGTAGCGACAGACTGATGCTTTGAAAAAAAAAATTTAAATAAGGTTATAAATGCAGCTTTAAAGGGGCTTTCACACTGTGTAGTAAAGCCTAGACAGAAACTCAATCACAGAAACCAACCACCAGGCCTGGTTCCCCAAGAACTAAGCAAAAACGATCACCTACAACAATTTGTACTAAATATCAAGGCTGATAAAAACACACAAAATACATACAAATAAAACTGGTTACTGTCGCTAAGATCAGCTTTCTGGATGTGTGTAGTTACACTAGACTTAGCTCTTAGAATTTGGTCATTCGGCGCTATGAAAGGGGGTGGGATAAAACAATAAGAAGCTCCATAATTTAAAATTCTGTACAGAGGGGTCATGTTTGCAAAATCACAGGATAGGAGTAGGAGGACTAGGAGTTCACCAAGTTTGAACTTCGGGAAAACGGCAGCAAGGGCTGTGCAATTAATCACAAATGGAAAAAAAATTGCAACTTAAACACATGCAGTTTCTAAACCGCGTAAGGTTGCAATTTTATCTATTCATTTATTTAGATTTTTGTTCACGTTCATGTGCGAATGATTTTAATATGTTAACCAATCAGAGCTGGCGAAGCACACCGGGCAATTACAGCTAAGCTGAGCGGGAGAACGTTGTTAACCAATCAGAGCTCACTCTGTGCACGACGAAGTTGAGCAGAAGAACCAAATAGGTGGTTTTGATTTACGTTTTTATTTATTGTTATGACTGGAATTGAGATTTGTTCATCTTTATTTCTTCATGTCTGTTTTAAGACAATTTATTACAGTTTTGTTTATCAAGCAGTTAGTTCTACTGTGTACAGTATGTTTTTAACTAGAGGTGAGGTTAGTTCATCTTAATTTATTTGATGTTGTCTGTTTTAAAGACAATTTTACTACAGTTTTATTTATTAAACTTAATACTATGTAATTTCATTGTGAAATGTTTTGTTATGCACTTCTTGTGCAGTCAATACATTTAGAATGTGTATGTAGCTTGTTTGAAAAAGCAAAAACAGTTTCCAAAATCGCAAATCGCAATATTCGTTTAAAAAAATTAATACATTTTTATAAATAAATAAATAAAAAACGCAATATGATTATTTTATCAATATTGCACAGCCCTAACAGCAATACACAAAACTTAGCAAGAGCTTTCATTTTAATCTACCACATTTGCATGCTTATGAATTGAAGTCAATGGGGTGAAAAGTGCAGTGTGAGTGTGAATTATTACTTTAAAATATTGTGCCAGAGTTTGGTATGGTATGCATTCAACCAATCAGTCTACAACTACATCACAGTAGTTCCTATTATGCTGGATTAGGTACTAGCTGATGTACGGGCTAATACAGCTGCCTTAAATGGAGTTCGTACAACAGGTTCCAAGTACTTAGACTTTAAACAGAGGGGATAATTCCAACAATAGTTCTAGGAACTATTCATACCCTAATAACGGTACACTTACGCAATGACAACGCACTAAAACGCAAAAATTTTTCCTTTGTTTTTTAAACATTTGACATATAGTTGACACTGTTGTCAAAACCCTTTCTGTTTACAGAGATCAGTAAAGATGACAACAATGTCCACAATGTTCACCATGAATGAATGAATGAATGACCAAAATGCATTCAAATCTTTCTGTTTTTGTTAAAAACGATATGCTGATGATGAAACTCACATTATGTACACTGCATATACATAAAATATATTTTACACACAAAATATAAACACATTTCATCATCAGAAGGCTATGAACATACTGTATGCACACAGCATGTGCAGCTCGCATATGTGCTCTTGAACTGTTGAACATGTCTTTTTGTTTTTAGACAATTGAACTGACTTAACACTGAATCCGGAAGTTACACAGACAGAAAAAACAGAGATGGAACAACAACAAAAGCCACAAATAGATGCTTATTTTGATGAGATAATGTGTAAGAGGATTATAAAAAGTCCACAAATCAATTTTTTAAAAGGTACAGACATACAGACCCAGTGTGTCTGCTCACCACGAACAAATGTGTATTCTGAAAGGCTGTGTGTTAGGCTGTACATGCATGCTGCACAATAATTTATATATACTTGATCTTCACATATTTGTACTATTTGCATAATTTTGCATACACATAAAAACTTTGGGTTTTACGCGCATTTATAAAACAGATGTTAGGCAAGTCCCCACTCTACATTTAGATATTTTTTTCCAACAATATGTCACACTCAGGAATAAAATGAAAAGATTTACTCTCATTTTAAGGACTTGGTTCTATGAAGCAGTGATTTATTTATATTTGTTTGTTTGTTTGTTTGTAGTGGGATTCTGCACTAAAAAGTGGCAGATTAACATAAGCTTACAAAGGTCATTTTGACTAGATCCACTTACACTAAAATGACAATTCTATCATTGTTTATTCTATATAAGTTTTAGTTTTTTGTTGTGTCGAGCAGAAAAGAAGATATTTTGAATAATGTTGGAAATCTGCAACCACTGGCATCCATCGAAAGAAAAAAAAAAAAACATTACTGCAGTCAGTGGTTACAGGTTTCCAACATTCTACAATATATCATTTTTGTGCTCAACAGAAAAAAACTACAACTGGTTTGAAACAAAAATTATTATTGTATCAAGACAGAATGTTCATTTTTGAGTGAACTATCCCTTTAAGGGATTTTGAACAAAATTTAGACAAAGCAAGAAAAATTAAACATTCAGGGATCATTAATAAAAATAAGATTAACCATTTAAAGCACACTCCAACTACAATAGTGGAGTTGATTTTTATTTAATGAGTTTTATAAGTACAAATGAAAAGAAAGAGGCAACAGATTTCTCCACAAGTTCACCAAAAGAAAAAAAATGTAGGGTGAGGACTTGGGTAAGTAATTGACGAGTTGTTAATTGGATTTTGAGATGTCAGCATTGCACTTATGGAGAACGAAACCTGCAAAACAATGAATAAATAAATACACAAATAAATATAAATAAATGAGTGAATAAATCCGTAAATTCCTCCATACATAAAATAATAAATAAATATGCAAATAAATAAAAGTATATAAAAATCCACAAATTCCCGCATAAATAACAACATGCTAATGAGAGGGTGTCTGTCAATCATGAGCTGGCGGTCTTCATGCCATCATTGGTTGATTTAGAAAAATTTTAAGCATTCTGATTTTTTTTGACTGGCTTCTGATGATTGGCAGACAGCCTCTCATTAGCATGTTGACCCGAGGAAAAGTAAATACGAAATCACATTCAAGAATGAATAAACGTTTGAGAGGGGGAAAATAAACTTTTATTTTAGCATTTTCTTATTCCCCCAACATTCGTGTAATTTATTTAATTATTTACCTGCCTGCACTATTAATTCTTTCATTCCTTTTCATCAGCTTTTCCAGGGCTGGGTCGCTGGGCAGCAGTCTTAAAAGAGAACCCCAGACTTCCCTCTCCCCAGACACTTCATCTAGCTCCTCAGGGGGATCCCAAGGCATTCCCAGGCCAGCCGAGAGACAAAGTCCCTCCAGCGTGTCCTAGGTCCCTCCAGCGTGTCCTGGGCCCCCAAGGCCTCCTCCCACTGGGACATGTCTGGAACACCTCCCTAGGTAGGTGTCCAGGAGGCATCCGAAACAGATACCAGAGCCACCTCAGCTGACTTCTCTCGATTTGGAGGAGCAGCGGCTCTACTCAGAGCTCCTTCCGGGTGACAGAGCTCCTCACCTAATCTATAAGGGTGCACCCTGCCACTCTGCGAAGGAAACTCATTTCGGCCACTTGTCCTTTCAGTCATGACCCAAAACTCATGACCATAGGTGAGAGTAGGATCGTAGACTGACCGGTAAATCGAAAGCTTTGCCCCACAACGGACCGATATATCGACCGCATTACTGCCTGCCGCTGCCACAATCCACCTGTCAATCTCAAGTTTCATCCTTCCCTCACTAGTGAACAAAACCCCTATATTCTTGAACTATTTATGCAGAAATTTGTGGATTTTTGTACACTTTTATTTATTTATTTGCATATATATTTTTTTATTTATGCAGGAATTTATGGATTTATTTACTCATTTATTTATACATTTGCATATTTGTTTATTTATTGTTTTTGCTGGTTTTCTTCTCCATATGCACTCAAAGTTTAATAAAATTGTCAAAAACATTTGAAAAGTGAAACATGCAGTGATAAATTGTTCAGGGAAAAAAATTACACCATGCATTTAAAAAATTATGTGTTCTTTTGTATTTCAAGCAGACTTAAACCAGCCAATGAAACATTGAGAGCAAACTGGGGGACCAACAAACCAGAACATTCAGGTTTCAACTTAATTTCTTTCAAATCAGCCAAAGTAGTGGGCGTTTTTAAGTTGGGAAATAAACAGGCAAAATAAAAGCATAGCTTCTAAGAGTTTTCTCTCCAAACGCACATTTGATATAGTGTCGCAAATGTACTTCAAATCGTTGAAATGCACGAGAGATGCAGAAGTTGCATGGAGATTTTTAGCGCGCGCTATAAATAGGCATCAAAACAAAAGCAGCGATCCTGCGCCAAATCTGTCTGCGATCCACAGAAACACTGAGAAAACAGCCCAGACCCCTCAGTCAACTTCTCTCACATCTGCCATAAACATTTGCCAAAATAAAAACAAAAAGAAGCATACAACGTCGCGTTTTTATTGTTTATATAAGGGTTGCATGCTTGTTTTGCTGCAATGACAGCTTATTTTGCATGTTGCAATCTAGTGAGAATGTTAATAACATATGCGTGGACAATCTTAAAACAAGGGAGGCCGAAAAGGCACAAAAACCATCCATTAATTATATCAGGGCTTCCTCAACCAGCCTCCATTAAAATGTCAGCTTTTGTTATGCACGCAAAGAAAGAAGCACTCTCCAAAAGAGCTATGCAACATGTAAACTTCCGCTTGCAAACAATAATGCCCCTATGCCTCCATCCCTCTCTCGGTTAGTCTCGCTGAGAAAATAAAAAAGGAAAAAAAAACTCGAGGATAAAAAAAACGAAGAGAGGAAAAAAAACGTCGACGCCAATGCGAGAGAGACGCAGCTTCATGCAGACTTCCGGCTGGCGAGACAGGGGGAGAAGCGCCCGCGTGAGTTGCTCAAATTTGGAGAAATAACTGACAATTGACTCATAACTCTGTGTTAATTACCGGTGCTGGCGATTCCCTTTCAACCCCCAGGGCTCCTCCGGGCCGGGACAGTTCGGAAACTTCGTCCAAATCCGCCCGAACCCCTTGGATTCACCGATTTTTTTCCCTCAATTTTTTTCTATTTTTTTTCTCTCGCGAAGGGCTGTCCGACTCCGCTCGACTACACTTCCTGTGAATGAGGTCAAAATTGCAACTAGCTTGCCGCCAAAACCACTTCCGCTATGTGAGGTCAATTATTTTTAATGAGCACAAATAAATGTTCGTTTGAAGATTGACTGTGTGTGTTTTATATTTATGAAATATATGTAAATATTACTCATATTAATTTGTAACGTAAAACGTGGATATGTTGTCATCTTATTCAAATTTATAGTTTGTGGGTCACTAAAACATTCTGGTATCTGAATCAAATTAAAATGTTTATTGTTTCAAATATCTTTTATAAAAATGAGATCTCCATATAAGCTATATTATTCAATGCCACGGATAGTTATGTAAATTAATAAACAACTACTTCACTTTCAGACCTGCGTAAATTCAAAATAAAATCAAATTAAATTAGAGAAAGTTCATTTGTTCATTTTCCTTCAGCTCAGTCCCTTTATTCATCAGTGAACGCCACAGCGGAATGAACCACCAACTTATCCAGCATATGTTTTAAGCAATGAATGCCCTTCCAGCTGCGACCTAGTACTGGGAAATACCCCTACACTCATTCACAAACACACACACACACACACACTCATACACTTCGGCCAAATTAGTTCATTCAATTCACCTATAGCGCATGTCTTTGGACTGTGGGGGAATCTGGAGCACCTGGAGGAAACCCACAACAACACAGGGAGAACAAGCAAACTCCACACAGAGATGCCAACTGGCCCAGCTGGGACTCGAACCAGTGACCTTCTTGCTGTGAGACAACAGTGCTAACTACTGAGCCACCATGTCGCCCATAAAATAAAGTGTCATACAATATTTAAAAGATAATTTGAAACCTTTTGCTGTCAAATATACTAAACCTAGTGGTTTAAAGGATATCGGTAAAGTAATTTTTTTAATATTATGGTAAATATAACAATATGTGTTTAATTTAATAATATGTGCTAAAGTTTATATTCTAGAAATGTAATTGTGCCATTTTATAATGTACTATTTTAATAATTTTAATACTGTAATAGTCAGATTTTTGTTCAGAAGAATATAAGACTAAATAGACTAAATAGAATAAGATATATGGGGGAAACTAATTTAAGCTCTATAACACATTAATTACTCCAAATATTGATATTATTTACACACTATAAAATCTGTATTTTAAAGTTTAATATTTGTATTACAGAGTCTGCTATTTGTTTCTTTTTTTCCTTATTCTTTATCATTCTTAATATCCAGTAATTCACTCTATTAAAGGCAGATATGCAAAATAAAAACCAAAATACATCTGTTTTTCTGCGTTATATGTATTTAATAAGCAGAATATTGAATAGAGGATGCTATTGTTAGAAGGATATGGATTTTAATAGATCAAAGTGAATATATAAATTGATATTACAAATGTATAAACCTGTCAAAGGATATTTTTTAACAAAAAAATAAAAATAAAATTGGCAATGGAAAATCTGAAAACTGGCTGTCCTGACTCAGGATCTGAAGGTTGAGGCCAATGACTGTAAATTTAGATTATTACATTATTATTTTTAATAATTAGATCCTTTTGCTGTCAAATAGACAAAAACTGGTTCAAATAACATTGATGGTTAATTTAAGGATATGTGTTTTTATTTCTTTAATTAATATGTGAAATAATTAATAAAATAATATAATAAAAATATAAATAAATATATAAAAATATAAATAAAAATAAAATAGAAAATATAAATAAAAATATAAAATAATCTTGTAGTGGGTAATTTTATTATGTACTAGTTTAATAATTTTAATACAATAATAGTCATATTTTATAGAATAAGACATAAGTGGGTGAAAAAAACATTTAATTTAATGTTTTACAGCTTCATATTTGTATTACAGCCTGTTATTATTTCATTATATAATGCATTTTACTTTATTCATTCTTAATACCCAGTAATGCATCGATTAAAGTCAGATATGCAAAAGAAAAGTTAAATAATATGACTGTATATGCCTGAGCTTCTGTGTTATATACATTTAATAAGCAGAATATTAAATAAAGCAGGCTTTTGTTAGAAGGTAAGTTTTTTTAGTAGGTCAAAGGGAATATATAGATTTTTATTTAAATTGTAAAAACCCGTCAAAGTATTTACATTTGACAAAAAATAAATAAATTTGGCGATGGTAAAATGTGGAAACTGGCTGTCTGGAGCTTTTTTACAGTCTATGGTCTGGACGATCTGGACGGGGTCTGGTAGATGTTTTTCTCCGCCCGCGTTGGGCGTGGTTACCGGATACTTTGTATTGATTGGATCCGATCCGACCAATGAGCGGCCAGACTGAGAAGCTACACACACATTTTCAATTTGAAATCTAAACGGCTACGAGAGTTTTGTTTTGCGCTGGGGTGTGTAATTTGTGTTTTCTATAACTACATTTCTCAGATCTGCATATAAAAGGTGCGTTTATTTCTTATTCATTTATATACACCAACCGTAAACATGAGAATTAATGATTAAAATGGATTTCAAGACGCGTGATGTGATATTATGCGCGGTTTTTTAAAGTTAAGCTGAATGATTTGACGTTTGTTAAGCTCCGATGTTTCAGTAATGTTTGCTGTTTTGGTTTCTTCACGTTAAACTTGTTTTTGGATTTGTTTGATCTGCTGTTATGGACTAATTTAGTTTTAAACTAACATTAATTATCCCTTTTAATGTTTTTATGCTTTTTACATTTTAAGGCTAACGTGAATTAATCTTTATTTGTTTTTGTTTTTTGACTCTTATTTTGGGGTTGACTTCAAGAAGAACTGAAAAAGATCCATGAACAAAGAGGTGAGAAATATAAACATTTGGAAATTATTTAAGGAAATACAGGCTAAAGTTGTGATTGTGGTAAAGCTGGTTTCATATTTGCACATTTTGTCTTTCTGTTTTAATAATATCACTTCAGAAAAGTATTATTTGCAATTTCTTAATGGGGAATCATATTAGCAGCCAATGACTATCAAAGTACATTGTTCACAGTCATTTAAACAGTGTTAATGTTTTGAAGTCATACTTGGACTATATTACACTCAATTTTCAAAGTACCATGGTAAAAAATATAGGGATCATGTCTTAAGTCGACCTTTTGTAAAAAGTTAATGAATGTGCGAATATAAAATCATGAATGTTTTGATGTAAAGTTGATGTATATGGGCTAAGCTACTTGACACTTCTGTTCAGTTTAGTATATATTTGAGTTGTTATACTCCATTATTCATTATAAGGTTATATTACCTCATAAAATTTCTGTCAGTTTTATACAAAAAAGTTCAACCAGAATTTTAAGTTATATTTATTAACTTTTATTTTATTTAAATGAGATTTCATTTAAAATGAGATATGACACTTGATGCTGACTGCTAAAATTAAAATAAGACAGCTAAAATTACAGGCCAGGTCTTTAAAATTCCAATGATTGTTTGTTTGTTTGTATAGAAACAGACAGAAGAGTTAAATGAGGTAATATGACCTTAAAATGTGAAGGATAATATTTCAAATGTTATGTGAATAGAATATTTCACTACAAACCCTTTTCCTTTAAATTACATGTTTCCAAAATGTATTTGCTGGTGTGTGTGTGTCTTTAAAGCACTATTTATTCTTGTCTTGTTATTTTTCTGCAGAACACATCATCTCGACTCCCTGTCATGTCAGGGAAACGGGCTCACACCAACAGCACGGATGGGGAACAACAACAACCTGCGCAGGTTTGGTTTAGTTACTTAAGATTTCCTTATTTTGCACATTCAGTCATTAAAACATTTCCATGCATCAACACACGTCTTGTTTTTTTAAATATGCTGATTTAAAAACATATTTTTTCTGCAGAAAAAGATGCGCAAGGTGGAGGTAGAGCCATCTCAGAGGTTCAGGCCTGCAGCGAGTGTTGCACCCCCAAGACGTCCTGTGGCAGTCAAAGCTCCTGGTAATTACATGGAAATTTAGCGTTTTTGCATTTGATTAAAATAATAATAATTAATGGGGGTTTCATGTTGTCTCTCTTCTTTTAGTCAAACCTCTACGTCCAACCGGAGCTGCAACAGTGGCTGCTGCTCCTGCAAGAGGTATTGCAAAACAAGTGCAAATTTAACTGCTCAGAAACCCAAACCCATATATTCTAATTAATATTATTCTAATGCTTTTAATATTTTAAACTGGTCATTTTTATTATTTCAATTCTAATTCCTCCCTGTTTTTTATGTCTAAATAATTTTTATTTTATTTGTTTTTATTCTTAGTATTTGATTTCATCAATATTAGTTAACTATTTTATAGCTGCATTTAAATATGTCAAATGAACACCAGTGTTATCTTTGCATCAAGGTAACCAGAGAGGACCAGTTGCAGCAATCGCGAAAGGTAAATAATACATGAATAAAGCATGCAACAGGATTCTTAAGAAGCTTCAAAATGTCAGTTGTGTCATCAGATCTCATTCTTGCCGTAAATAGGCTTTTTTTAGGTATATCAATATGGTCATGGCAAACCTGGAATAGTCATGGAATTTTTACATGGCTTTTTCCAGGTCTTGAAAGGTTTAGAAAAAAACAAACCCATAAATTTTAGGAAAGTCATGGAAATTTGTTTTTAAAAAATCTCTACTTGACTTTTTTTTCCCCAATATCAAATTAAACTAATTCTACAAAGCATTTAGTTCTATTATTTCATTTCTGTAGTTTTCTATGCCTATTATTCTATAATTTAGTGTATAAATTATGCTTAAGGGATAGAGATTATTTGTTGGAGTTTCTTTACTACTTTGTCCTTGGCCGATCATGTGCTTTCACATAACTTTAGCTCTTGTTTAAGCTTTAGCAAAGTCTTGTGTAAGCATTATCGTAATCAGTTTTATTTTGTAATATAAATTGCATCAATTGTCATGTATTTTTAATATATGCTGTAATAAATTTGAACGTCCATTTTTTCTTATTTAATATGAATACATCGACATTAAACATTGTCATGAATGTATACCTGAAAATCTTGGAAAAGTTATATTTTTAGTTGGAAAAATTTGTACAACCGTGAAGGATATCTTAATGATAAACGTTCATTTTTCTCTTATTTAATATGAATACATCGACATTACATTAAACATTGTCATGAATATATGTGAAAATCTTGAAAAAGTCATAATTTTAGTTGGGAAAAAATTGTTTGAAACTGAATGATATCTTAATGGGTGTCTTTTCTAAATCATCTTTTTTCCTTTTCTTTTCTTTTTTTTTTTTGGTGGGGGGTGGATGTAATTACTTTTAAGCTATTTCACATATTAAGAGCCAAAGATATTTTTTTCTTTTAAATGTATTTTGGTTTACAATGATACAATTGATCATTTCTCCTCATTCAGCCACTGCAGCTGTGTCACGAAGGCCAGGATGGGACCTGAAAGGCAAAGTCAGCGACATGGAGGCCAAAGTTCAGAACTATCAGAGCAAAGTAAAAACTGTAAATCAGGAAAACGAGTGTCTGAAAGACTCCATAACCAAAGCCCAAAGACGTACCGCTGACATTGAACAGGAGAATAATGGCCTCAAAAGGCGTCTCGGGTGAGTTTGTCAAAAAAAAACTTCATAAGAACTTAACAACATAAGAAATAAATCTTGTATTTGTCTAATACTGTTTCGGATTGTTTTGCAGCGATTGTGAAAAGGAGTTGGTGAAGCTGGCCACTGTGAAAGATGACCTGGAGCAAACCTCCAAAGAGAGAGATGGCCTTCAGAAAGACCTCAGCAAGCTGACAGAGGAGCACAAGGTTTTGGAAGGACTCCGGGATCATTTGGAGTCTGAGCTCCGCAACATACAGGTACACATCTGTCAAATTATGGGATGTACTTCTGGTTTGGGAATCTTCTGTTCAAAACAACTGGAACAAATCAGATTATAAGGTTGTGATGCAAATGATTCATATACATAGTCAAAACTGAGTGAGAGGTCCGGTTGGCCTGTGCTTTTATTATGCATCATACTAGTATTGTTACGCTTGGGATTTTAAGGTGGTATTAGTATTGTAAGCATTTCCTTGATAGCACTGTTTTTCTTCCAGATGATTTTGTCTTTGTATTACATACACAACAATAATATTCAACATGTTCGTATTATTGCTCCAGAAAGACTTTTTTTTTGTTTTTTGGTTATTCATGGTCAGCTAGTAAAGTAATTTGTTCATTCTATTAAGTTGTTACGGCGACATGGTGGCTACATTGTTAGCATGGTTGCCTCACAGCAAGAAGGTCACTGGTTCAAGTTCCAGCTAGACTAGAAAGCCTTTCCATGTGGAGTTTGCATGTTCTCCTGTTTGTCTGTGTTGTGTCATCACTGTTGATGTTTTAGATACAATCAATCTGTTGTGTTTGTCAGACTCAGCTCGCCATTCAGACCTCTGCGTTGGGTCGGTGTCAAGACAATTTGAAGGAGAGCCAAGAACTGGCCAGGAACCTTGAGGAAACAGTGGCCCGTCAACGAGAAGAACTCCATCTTGGAGAAATGGAGCGAAGAAAACTCCACAACACCATTCAAGAGCTCAAAGTAAGAGCATGAACAGTTGCATACATTTTTTTTTTTTTCAGAGCAATATTATAATGTGAGAAAAAGACTTTGGCTGTTTCTCAATTCCAAGATCGCAGAGAACGAACTCGTGTTCTTGTGGAGACCGGTATTGCCAGGTCACTTTGGGAGAACGAACTCCAGAGACTGCGAGGACAGAGAACGTGTCCTGTGAGAAATGAGATGCTGCGTTCTTCCTGATGGTCACATGACACTTACGCGTCATTAACCGAAAATTATTTAAACATTACAGCATCCATACAACGTTTTATTGTTTTCCCCCGTTTCACAATATATACATAAAGACTTTACAAAAATACACTGCACATCACAAATAAAACATATTTCAACAAATAAACACCCTTAATGTGTTTATGCCTTTTAGTAAGATTTTTATGGTAATGTTTACTCTTACCGTTTCATTTAAGGAAGCTCCTGAGATAAATAAGGTATATTATATCTCTGAACTTTAATAATAAATATATACAAAATGTTGTGCTTCCCACCACCAGTCGCAATGACTTCTGGGACTTCTAGTGCAAGTTCAGTGCTCAAGTCTGCATCGGTGCGTCTTTGATATCAAGAACACATCCGGGAACTTTCACGCATCCTCTGTTCTTGCTGTCTTGAGTATTGGAACTAGGCATGGGACGATAACCCTTTTCAAGGTATACCGCGGTTTAGAAAAGTCAAGGTTTTCATACCGCCAAAATTTTCTGCTATACTGTTCCTAAGGTGTGTGTAATTTTACTTTTATGTTTTTTGGTGTAAATTGTAAAGAAATCTGTGTTTTTGAAACAAATGAAGACAGCAGAAATCAATGATTCACTAAAATAATTTAGCCTGACATGTTTACTGCTCCAAAATACTTTAAATGTTTAAAAATATATTGTGTTTAAAGGGGAAAAAGGGTTTGTTTGTTTTTTGCCAGACATTTTAAAAGAATATATTTTAGAGCAGTAAACACAATACCGTCATACTGTGAAACCGTGATATTTTTAGATAAGGTTATCATACCGTCAGAATCTTATACTGGCCCATGCCTAATTGGAACTGAACTTCGGTGGATGATGATGATGGAACACGAGGACGCAAGACCTCTGAAGAACACGTATTGAGAAACAGCCTTTAAATATTTGTGCCCCCATGATCCATTGCACAGTGAAGTTGCTTGGTGTTGCACACTGTGTTACATTTGGAAGAGCCCATCTTTATGTCCTAATCTCTTCGAAACTGTCACTCTGGAAGGTAAAGATGGACGAGTCTTTTCCAAACGCAACCCAGTGTAAACATCCTTTAGTGTTTAGTGTTGACACCACCTTGTGGACAAAACAGGAATCGCAAAAACAATTCAAGTAGTACGCTCAAGCTGAGAATCTGAACAGTACTAGACTAGCATAAATACATTAAATCTTCACCTTCTACCTTTTTAGGGCAACATCCGAGTGTTTTGTAGGGTTCGCCCGCTGCTGACAGGAAATCAGTCTGATATTCTGCACATCCAGCTGCCTGCTCATGACAACAAGGCTCTTACACTTGCCAAAATGGAAGAGGTAATTGAATCTCATCATGCTCCTTCGGCCTGCACCATGAAGCCAGTTTCCATTTAGTTTGCACCAGTTTTGGGTACCGTGAAGATAGCTCAGCTAGCAGCTCCATAATACAAAGTCAAACTGCCTTCATGTTACCTAAAACTCAAGATTGGTGTAATCTAAGCTGAAATTTAACAGGCTAATTCAGTTTCATGATACAGTCCGTTGGTGTCACTGTCCTAAAACATGACAGAAAGTCCTGCTTCTCTTCCTCAGTCTCACACAGGTCGCACTACTGACACACAGAAGAGCTATAACTTCAGCTTCGACCGTGTGTTTGGGCCTCGTTCTTCTCAGAGTGAGGTTTTTGAAGAGATTTCCCTGCTGGTGCAGTCTGCTCTGGATGGATACAACGTTTGTTGCTTTGCTTATGGCCAAACTGGCAGCGGGAAGACCTTCACTATGGAGGGCGGCGAACAGGAGGAATTGTGGGGCGTCATTCCGCGTGCTGTCCAGCAAATCTTTAAATCTGCCAAAGCACTCGGCGAGCAAGGCTGGCAGGTAAGGCCTACAGATATTTTTGAGAACCTGTATCAATCTTCTTGTTTTAAAGAAGTTCTTTCCAGACGATGTCAATGCTTTCGGTGTCCTCATGGTTTGTTTCTGTGTGTTTTTAGTACACTTTCACAGCCAGCTTTGTGGAGATCTACAACGAGACGCTTCGAGATCTTCTCTACAAGGGCAAACCAAACAAGAGGCCCGAGCATGAGATCAGGAAGGTCTCCAACAACGAGATCACTGTTACCAATCTAACCTACCAAAAAGTCAACAATGAGGATGAGGTACTGTCTAATAGGATGTTTTTGTTCCCACGCCATGATTATTGTGATTTTATTGATGCAACTTAAAGGGATAGTTCACTCAAAGTTTGCCATTTACTTGCCATTAACTTGTTAAGTCGAATACAAAATAAGATATTTAAAAGAATGTTGGAAACCTGTAACTATTGACATTGATAGAAAGAAAAACAAATTCTATGGAAGTCTATGGTTACAGGTTTCCAACATTCTTCAAAATATCTTATTTAAGTCAAGTCTGAGTAAATTATGGCAGAATTTTAATATTTGGGTGAACTATCCCTTTAATTTATTATATTTTATGTATGATTGTTAAAAGAAATCCATATAATCAATTAGCATTTATTTTAAATTGTTATTTTTATTGGTCATATACTATGCTGCATTTATTATATATGTACTTATTTACTTTATTACAATAAGGAAGAAATTATACGCAATTTCCATTCTAAACTTTTCCTTAATTCAGAGTGAGCTAAAGATTTAGTTTGTTCACACATGCTTGTTGCACTGACTTGGCCCTTTCATTTCTCACCTCACAGGTGCACAACTTGATCATGTTGGCGAACCAGAACCGCTCCACAGCCCGCACGTGCATGAACGATCACTCCTCACGTTCTCACTCTGTGTTCCAGCTAGACATAGAGGGGGAAAACACAGCCAGAGACTCCAAGTGCAAATGTAAGAATGACATGCTAGCATACTACAAAACTTGACAGATGACAGTTGAATTTGCGTTTCTAAAAGAGAATAATCATTATATTTTAACATTTTAAAGGGAATAGTTCATCTAAATGAGATTTTCCTCACACTCAAGGGGTTATAAACTTACAAGTTTCTTCTGTTGAACACCAAACAAGTTATTTTGAAGAATGTTTGGGGAAAAACAGCAATTGACATCCATCGTAGAAACGAATAATACTATTGACCTTATTTTTCAATGCGGAATTGCGCTCGTTTTTGAAGTGACTAGGAATAATAAACGGCAGAAAACGATCAAACTGCTTGCTCTACAAACAAGTGTTACAATGACTGTATAGACAAAATAGAATAATACAATGATAAAATAACAGTGTGCAACATCAAGCAGAAAAGAAAGCTGTTTTAAACGTCTAAAAATGAATAAAAAGTGAATGAGACCGGAAGTCTCAAGCAAAACAGATTAAAATGGCTGTGGCCGCTCGTACACAGAGAATAAGGTGAATAGAAGTCAACATTTCCAACATTCTTCAGTATGTCTTTATCTGTGTTCAACAGAAGAAAGAAATTCAAACAGGTTTGAAACAAGTGCAAGATGAGTAAATGATGGCAGAAATGTCCTTTTTGGTTGAACTATCCCTTTAAAGGATCTTATTTGGGAAGAACAAATGCTGATAATAATAAAATCAAGATTTCTGTCTGCATTGATAGTCTATTTACCCAAAACTTTCAAATGTTCATAAAGAGATCAGAAATAAATCTATGAATCAAATCTTCCCAAGAGACAAACACGTTATAAGGCCCAAATCTGCTAATGGGCTCTATGCACAGCTAGAGTTTTAAAGCCGACAACAAACTTCCGGTGAAAGCTTAATCTGAATATTTTCAATTTCACTAGGTTGTTTTACAGCATTGATGTTGTAATGTAATTACACTACATTCAGTTAAATAGACGTAAGCATTCATTTAGTTGTTCAAGAGTAAAACGAGCAGAAATACCGTTGTAACCGCTAGCGCTGTCAGCAGCAACAGGCTAGCGCAGAGATTCCATTGAAAATACTGAGGTAAAAGAAACTGTCATATTTTAAAGACATGGCGAGGGGGAATCAAATTTACTGCAGTGCTTCTTGCCCGATCAGAGACCCGCTTCGTATCGTATATCTAACAGGCAGTGAAGACCTCTGATTTTTAAAGAAATCAGATCCTAAACGTGACAATTTCATAATGGAAAAACAGGTCACCGGAAGCCGCCGGGCTGCACTGTATAAATTGTACGTCTTCAGAAGATTTGGATTAAACCTCTTGATTCATAGGAATGATCTCTGATTTAAACCTCTTCAGTTGTGTTTCAGATCTCTTCAGTGTTTTGTTAAAGCCAAAGGATGAGTAACTGAATGTTAGCTCTGCAGTGAACTAACTTTAAATGCCTGTCTTTAAATGGTTATTGACTTGCGTTTCAGCCATGCTGTGTCTGGTGGATTTGGCCGGTAGTGAGAGAGTGCAGAAGAGTCAGTCTCAAGGAGAGCGATTCAAGGAAATGACCGCCATCAACTCCTCCCTCACCAATCTGGGAATTGTGATCGCTGCTTTGGCCAACAAGGTATTTTATTTTGTAATTTTTTTACTGAATGGAACCCAATGCTTGGCTATTGAATAATGTAACACTGACATATTGACCTTATTCTCTTCTGCGATCGTTTTAGGACTTTCTAAATGACTAGGAATAACAAAGATTGTGAATGGTCGAACTACTTTTGTAACAAATAAGAGTTTATGATAATACATAGAAATAATCTTAAAAGAAAATATCAGTTTGCAACTTCAATCAGCATAATTAACACTTTTATTGCTAAAAAATCAGTGGAAGTGAGTGAAACCCAAAGTTTTGAGCCAAATAAGTTTTCAATGGATGCTCCCACTCTTATGTGAAAAAGAATAAGGTCATCCTCTCTTTTCAAATCCAAAATACTTAATGTATTGCAAGTAATAAATGAGTCTGATGAAAGAAAGGATTTCACACAATCATTGTCTTGTTCTTTTCAGGACAGCTTTGTTCCCTACCGTAACTCAAAGCTCACGTACCTCCTCCAGAACTGCCTCGGAGGCAACAGCAAAACGTAAGCAGAAAGCTCAGGTTTTACAGAATATCACATTCTGATAGTGTGTTTGAGTGTGTAACTTATTTATTTTTCTCCTGTGCAGTTTGATGTTTGCGAATATTTCACCTGAGGAAGAAAGCTTCAGTGAATCGCTGAATTCTCTGCGCTTTGCCAGCAAGGTAGTCATCTAATGTGATAATATCTGTTTTTTATTTGATTTTGTAAAAGTAGAAGTTACATCCCAATTGAAACACTATACACTTATACACTCAACCCTGTAGTGTAGAGTTTAGTGTTGTCCCAAATGGAACACTAACACTAGCACTTTTTTATTTATTTATTTTTTACTAAACTGAAATACATACCTTTTCCCGTTTTGCCACAGTTGAACGTTTGCCAAATTAGTGAAACTAACAAATACTATCATTAGTACAGCCGTATTCACTGTCAGGAGGAGGTATAAGCCTTGAATTAATTTACAGGTATTTTCAAAAAGGGCCTGTTCACACATACATACTGTAAATTAATTCCGGTAATTGTCCGGAAAGGGAAGTTGTAATTTGCCGGAATGCTTCGCTGTGTGAACGCAGATGGAACAATGCCGGAAAGAAACCACTGTTTGTTTACTTTCAAGCTCTGCTTCAGTTGCTTGATCTGTGTGCATATGAAAGAGCCGGTGAGCGTCAGCACACACACACACACGCATATTCTGTACATCTCAACATGCGAAAGTGTTCCTCCATATGTTTTCATCGAAGTTGTTCACAATACTTATCCATCCGCAGAATTTGTAATATCATCAAATGTGTAAACGTTTAGCTGCAGTTTGCCCTTCAGCCATTGGATGTCTCTGGGACAAAGCAGCTGCATGAATGCTAAAGCTTTAAATAAATGTGAAGCCATAAACAAAAGCCCGACCCCTTCTATGTGTACAAATAAAAGCGAAGCCATTTAGAGCGCATTTTTGGTTAATGATGTCAGAATTTATCTGTGTTTTAGAATGGATTTGTGAATTGGTCTTTTTCGGAAAAATCCTGGAATGTTCTCGCCTGGAATGTTCTAAACAGCTTTATTGAATTTACCGGTAAAGTCGTTACGGTAATTTTCCAGATATTTACCGGTATCCCTGTGTGAAAGGGGCTATAATCACTATTGTAGGAGAATTTTGCTTTCACAATCAAAAATAAATAAAGAACTCCAAACTTGGCACCCCATAGCTCCTCCTCTTCGTCAATAGCCCCTCCCCTTCTACTGAACTAGCAAAACTGCGACGGTTGAAGTCTTCAATATCCCACACGTCTTCTTAACGGTTTATTTAAGGGCCGCACGCACAGCAGAACTCGTTTTTCATTTCAATTGTTCTACTTTTGTATTGTTTTTCAATGCAAACACACACTTGATGTGTTTGACTGTTACGCTCACGATATTTGAAACTATGTGCGTCAGTTGTGTTGCTTCACTCCCATGCACAAATTCTCTCATGTGGCACAATGGGATAGCGTAGCATCCAGCGAAAGCTCACTTCAGAAACTTGCTGGAAGTAGTAGATCATCTGAGTACTTCTCACATACTGTTTTTTTGGGGGTTTTTTAAATTTTTTTTTTATATATAATATGAATACTACTCAGCTCACATACATTTTTAATGTACTATATAGTAGAGCATATAAAGGGAAGTCTGTGGCTGCATCCGAAACCGCCTACTCCTCAGTAGGTACTGCATTTGAATTTAAACGTACTACTCTGCCCTTAGAATAGTACGTTCTATACAGTATGAATGTTAGAAGTATGAATGGAATTCGGACATACTACATCCGCCATTTTTTCATGGTCACGTGACCTACCTGAGTCAGTTGCATCGCTTCACTTCCATTCATGAATTCTCTCGTTGGGCATCATGGGATAGCGCAGCGTGCATGGGCTGCGCACTTCAGAATCTCGCCGGAAGTATTAAGTCATCCGGGTACTTCTCGCATACTGATTTTCAAATTCTGTGAATTCGGAAATACTTCACGGCTCGCATACTGATTTTAGCATACTGTATAGTATGGAAGTATGCGGTTTCGGACGCAGCCTGTAATATCAGACACAGCCACGGCGTCTAAAAATGTGGCGTCCACTCTTTAAAAGATGCAAACATAATATTCAAAAAAAAAGTCAATAAAGAAATCAAACAGGTCATGTGATAATGACTAATGGCGGATTTAGTACTTCCGAATTCCATTCATACTATATAGAGCGTGCTTTTCTGATAGTTGTGTAGTAAATTCGAATGTAGTACCTACTCTAGTAGGTGATTTCGGACTAGCCCGTGTCACGTTTAAAGAACTTCAACATCACATGCAGCTCATCACTGTCAGTTTCATGGCAGTAGACCAATAAGAAGAGCTCAGAGGCGGAGCAAACATTACAAGTTTCTGCTGTCCGGACACCCCCACCCCCAAACCATTCCGAATCATTGCCTCTTACATTTTAGTTGGGTATGAATGCATCCCTAATTGCATTGTCAGGGTAATTGAAGTGCACTTACGTTTATTTATTTATTTTTTGTTTTATAGAATTTTCAGAGTAAATGCACTATTATTGCCGTTTTCTAGTATGAATAGTATTAAGTATGCAATTTTTTTATTTTTTTAAATTTTTTTTTGTTATGCACCTATAGATGTTCTGGTCTTTTACAATGGTTTACATCTCATTTATTGTTTTTTCAGGTGAACGACTGTGTCATCGGAACAGCTTCTGCTAACAAGAAGTAGCCTGGCTGTCGTTTCCGAACATCCATTTTAATGTGTTTTTAACTTTTACCTGAACTTCAGTTAGTCATTGTATATTCTCATCTCCCTCCATATTTTATATTTCTGTTATGCTTTTTAATGTTCAGTCTTCCTGACAGAAAGTTTTTAATGTTTTGCAACCATCAAAAGCATATTGTAATTCATCTTTTCAGAGATATCAATAAATTTTTCATTTTGGCTAGTAATGCAGTGGTGAGGGTGATTGTGATGCAGAATGTAGAGTTTTGGTAATGCATATGAAGATTGGTCATCGGTGTTTGTGAGAAATGCTAGTACAATTAAAAACGAAGACTGTTGAGTAAAACATGTTTTTGTAAAAACTATTTTAGTAAAATGTTGTTGTTTTAAGTAATATTTCACAGTGCTTGTATTTTAATGTGTTTTGGATCAAACAAATACATAAATGGTACATATAAAAACCTCATGTACGTGTGTATAAATGTTTGCTATATATTTTATCATGTTCTTGATTAGTAAAGCATAATATAGGAAATTTAACAAAGTGATCTAAAGCTAAAGACAAAACTAAGAGACTAAAAAAATCTTATTTTTTCTTAATTATGAGTGAATTTTAATGAAATGTTTTTATTTTATTCTAAAGAACTCTGGTAACACAAAATACTGATGTTTTAAAGCTTGTTTCGTCATCCTTTTTTAAAAATAGTGGCCTCAATTTTTCCCCATAGCTGTGTTTGTACATTGTATTTGTATTTTATTTAATATACAGAATATTTAACAGTCAAAACCATAACAAAAGGAGTTTAGTACTTTCACAGTCTTTAATGTATAATTTCAAAGTATATTTCACTAACTCTGTTGGTGCCACGATGTTTATTATAAGTCCAAATCAATTTCAAAGTGATATCCTTGACGTTATTATTCCAAATAGCCTATTTAGCCTAAAATTATGTCTATTTTTATAATAAGGTAAATTTACTGGTGTTGTTCAACAGCTCTTGTTGCCATGGCGATAAAGAAAAGGATCCAGTGTTTGGTTCCTTTTTTCGTCGGCCGAGTCTAGAGCAGCTGTCTGGGATTTCTTAAAGGCGAAACCAGACTCAACACCCGATGTCGGTCCACCATTACACTCGGCATTCCCGCACGGTGGGAAACGGCGATTTGTCACAATGAAAACCCCTCGTTTGAGTGCCTGACGGAGAAATTTAAATCGGTAAGATATGCCGCTCGACAAATTAAGGGTGATTTGGGAAACAATCCGCTTCCGTGCTTCTTAAGGCCACAGACGGTCGGTTTGGCAGCGGCTGGCTAACGTAAATACGAGCAGAGCCCCCCTCAACACTGACGACAACAGAGAGGCTGTGGATATTATATGTGGCGAATTAGTTTAATACACGCTGAATGCGTGCATGCGACAACTCCGGGTGTGTGTTGAGCGAACACTAACGACGTTTTTAACAGAGCAAAATATGAACGCATCTGAGGCGTTACAACCTGATCGGAGCGAAATAATTGCCATTATTAATGAATAGAAAGGTTACTTAGCATGCTTGTGAGGTAAAATGATAATAAATGAAGTGTTCATGCCTGGTCGATGCCCCTTGTTCTTTGGACCTGCAATATATTTTGCTGTGTGTTCAAAGAGAATTAAACCATATTGTGTCAAAATAATGTTGTAATATGTTTGTGAAACATCAAAACCTCAGCAGCGTCGTGTATCGCTCTCTATATTGCAAAATATACTTCATAAAATTGAGAAGAAAAAGATACATTTGAATATGGAAAGTGCTTTGCTTTCTGCTCCGAGCTTTTTACACGTTTTTAACCTTCAACCGAAATGTACTTTTTCCAAATAGCAGAGTTTAAATCTAACACGCTTCAACAATATATCCAATAATGTTCAAAAACTGGAAATAATTCTTGATATTTTAGCTTACACTACCTAATCCAGATCTTTATACAAACTTCCAGATCTGTGTTGATGCATTTTGGAGTTAAACTCTGCAGGTCAGGGGCTCTCTAGGACCAAGTTTAGACATCCCCGATACTATCAAAACAATTGCGTTGACCATCTCTGGAAGTGCTTGAATTCGTATTACATTTAACTCCCATATTTCACTTTTTTAGTTCCCCTTCATCAGAGACACCTGTCTGTAATTAGCAAGTGCTCCTTCAGATGCTACTTTGTTGTATTAGTTGTGTTTGATCAGGATCTGAGCTATGCAGGAAGGTAGAACTCTAGGAACAGGGTCGAGTGCCCCTGTTTAAGGCTCATTATTCAGAATTACTCATTGATTTGATCAGCAAAAACTGCATCTTAACACAGCACTACACATTTTCAAACTCATCCTAAACAAACACACCTTAATCAACTTGTCAGAGTGTTAGAAGAGACTCCAAAGCCTGACATTAATTTTGGTAAATAAGGAAGACATCCAAAATATGTACTGTTGGTGTGGCTCCGTGAACAGCATTGGGAGACATTGACCTAGTGTAAACATGCCATATATTCAGCACTTTTAAACCTGTTTGGCAACCAAGTTGTGCTGCTGTGTGATGTAGACTGCGTAACGTACGTTTGCACTCAAATAAACTATTATGCAATGGCTATTTTGTAAGGCTCGTCCTCTTGCAGGAATGCAGTCAGCCACAGCGGACCAGGGCTTTGGTGACTCCACGGGTTCGGTGGTGCAGGTATGCTTCCCCAGAGCACAGACCTCAGTTCTGGACAGCCTGAATCGTCAGCGCGAAGAAGGCCATCTCTGCGACCTCTCCATCCATGTTCAGGGCCAGGTGTTCAAGGCCCACCGATGTGTGCTGGCTGCTTCATCCCCTTACTTCCATGACCAGGTATGGCCTCTATGTTCATTCGTGCCCTGTTTGTTGTTGAAACATTTATTGAAGTACAGTGACATGAAACATCATGCCCCCGTTGGTTACTGTTTCTAGCAATATTTCTTATTCAAATACTGAAAACTAAGAAATAATCAGATTAAGGGATGTTATAATATATAATACATCAAAGTTTGTTTGGATGATCTTATCGAATTCCATATACACTATTTTAATTGTGTAGACATGCAAACAGTTAGCAAAACTGCCCAAAGATTATACAGAATTAAAAATAGAGGATACTTTGGAAGGCAACAAGGCAGGGGTGCCCAATCCTGCTCCCAGTGGGCCACCACTCTTCTGATTTTTAGCTTAGTCAATCCACTAGTCTTGAAGTATTTAGTGAGTCTTAACACCTTGATTAGTTGGGTCAAGTGTTTTAAATAATGGTTGGAGCTAAACTCTACAAGACAGTGGGACTTCAAAAGCAGTCTATGCCCTAAAATAGTGCACTGTTTAAGGATGTAGCCATCTATAGTGGTGTCTGAAACCATAGCGGATGTTCTGAAGTGCGCTCAAGCAATCCCAAAATGCACTGTGATAACGAATGTACAATCGGTGTACACACAATGGCTAGAGAATACCCAAAATGCACTGTGGGAGTTTGCACACCAAATCCTATCGTTGTATCGTCATAACAGAAATCAAAATACTTTGGTTTATCACTAATAGAAAGCTTCTCAAGGTCTGACCAAGAAGTTGAAAATCGAATTTGTCTGAGGGATTAATCAACCTGCAAAGCACAAATAAAACATCCCTTCTGGAGTTCGGGTGCAATCAAGTTCACTCACTTATTTTAATTCATCCCTTTTAAGTGGACTATTAGTTGACTAATGTAGAGAATAGTGAATGAGGGCATAGAGGGTGATTTGGATACAGAAACTAGTCTGAGCACCCATGAACCAATTAATTAAATAGTGTGTAAATTTTAAAGTAGTTGATTAAATTTATCAGTGCAATCTTTGTTAGCCATTTCAAAGTATTTGATTTTGCTTGCAAGGTGCTGCTGAAGAACATGTCCACTGTCTCCATCCCTGCCGTCATGGACCCTCTGGCCTTCGAGAGTGTCCTCAGCTGTGCTTACACCGGCCAGCTGCGAATGCTTCGCGAAGACATCGTTAACTACCTCACTGTTGGCAGTGTGCTTCAAATGTGGCACATTGTGGACAAATGCACTGAGCTTCTCAAAGAGGGGAAGGGAGGTTCCAGTGGGCCTCAGGGATCAGGAGAGAAGGAGAACCCGGGACAGGGCAGCGGCACCAACAAGGTCGCCCAAGCAGATGGAGGAGAAGCACCTTCTACACCTCAACCTCCCAGCCGACCCTCCTTCAGCGAGAGCCAGTCCCCAAGCAGCACCAATTACTTCAGTCCTAGAGACGCAAATTTTGGCGGTGCCATGGTCACCGCCATAGCAGTGGGAGAGGGTGCTGTACACTCCACCCCGACCTACTGCATGACCTCTGGTGGAGAGGAAGGTTTCATGATTGAAGATGAAGAAGACGATGATGATGAGCTCCTGTTTTCTAGGAAAAGAGACAGGGGAGGTAAGCAAAAGAGCATCTCCTCTGTCTCTGATCAAGAGGTTGGGGTGAGTGACAGCTTTGGAGTCTCGTCCTATCAAGATGGAGATTCCTCACCACCCCAAAAGCACCCATCGTATATTCAGCCGAGCATTATGCCTAGAAAACAGTGGGTGGTGGTAAAGACGGAGCACTCGAGAGACGATGACCTGATCGTAGTGTCGGGAGGAGAGGAAGGAGGCGACGATGAAGAGGAACGAGAGATGGCCATAGTCAGGGAGAGGGACAGGACATTTAACATATCTAATGTTAGGACCCTTTCTGGACTAAGAGAAGATGCTGAAATGGATGCACAGGTGAGTCAGAACTTTTTTGACATTATCAACCAGATTTACTTGAAACTTACATTGAGATCAATAAATTCATCTGAGTAAAAAGAACTTTCTCCTTTTCTCAAATACCATAGGTTGACTATTGTCAGTCCTCGGAAGACTACCTCAAATTTGAGAGGGGTATGATTGACCAAACATCCTCTCAACACCATCCCGAGAACTCCAGTCAGTGCCCCAACAGGGCCATGTCTGGAATTCTTGGCTCGGTTCAGTCAACGGCTGCCAGAGCTCAACTCTTCCCTCTGGATATGCAAGGAAACCAGATTCTTCTGTACAATCAAGCTGCCCTTGAGTCTACGTCTCCATTAGGCCTCACAGGAGGAATGTCCGGGGTGTCTCTAAAAGGAAGTCTTGAACACGGAGCGGTGCACTTGCCTAGCCAAGGGGCTTTAGGTAGCGGTATGGAAGGTTTAGACGGCGGCTCTGGTGGCACTTCAGGCAAGGTCTTTATGTGTCATTGTGGGAAGACATTCACTCACAAGAGCATGCGTGACCGCCACATCAACATGCACCTAAACCTGCGGCCCTTCCACTGCCCCGTCTGTGCCAAGAAGTTCAAGATGAAGCATCACCTCACAGAGCACATGAAGACCCACACCGGTCTGAAACCTTATGACTGCCATGGCTGTGGGAAGAAGTTCATGTGGCGCGACAGCTTCATGAGGCATCGCTCACACTGCGAGAGACGCGGCAGGGCGGAGCGAGGATCTGAAGGGTCGGTCATCTCTCCACCACATCACCTGAAGTTCCCCTCAGCTAGTGAGCCCAATCAAGGTGGTGCCGGCGCTAGAAGTGGGCTTCCGGTTTTGTCTCCGCAACATTCCATCAGCAGCAACGGCGTCTCATGTCTCAGCATGGCTGCATCGGGGTCTCTTTTAGGAATGAGCTCTCAGAGTGGGTCGCACAGCCTTGGTTCTGGCATTCTTGGCATCGGTGGCAATCGTAGTGGGTGTGTGGAAGACGTCTGTGAGGAAAACGTTGACGAAAGCAGCGTCACATAAGAGGTGACTCCTCCTGAGATGAGTGTCCTGCAACACCAGAGCACTTGTCTTTGGTTTAACAGGGACTACATGCACAATTGTCTCAATTCTTTACCTCATGTCGGTGAGTGCGCCATACAAGATGTCCCACGTGTGTCTAAAAATAATACCAATGACCAAGTGCCCATTGCTAGCTCACGTATGTATCTACTTAAAGACAAGGCTGCTATGGTGACTATAGAAAACCATATCCGGGCCAGGAATATGGGAGGGTCGCCATCATTTTTAAAGCTGCCTCACTAGCACAGAACTTTGGTTCACTGTTGCTCTAAAGTGCCATTCCGTTATGTTGTCCGATATTATGTTGTACAGAGGTGTACATTACTGTAACTCATTTGGTCCACTCTTGATGTGAAGTTTTATTGTACTGTCACAACTATATACAGTATATTCACTCTTAAATGTGTTGATCTGAAAACAACATTGCTTCCAGTGCTGGTTTCCTAAGGCCATTTCACACCAAGAACGATAACTATAACGAAAACTATAAATGCCCATTCACACCAATGACGAGAACTATAATGAGAACTGAGGGGTTATCAGGTGTTTAGCATGGTTTTGTCTGCACAGGTTTTGATAGGCAGCCACAAATGAGCACAGATGAATTTATTTATTTAAGATTTGTTATTTCATGTCAGCAACAGTGGCTATATTTATGGAAACAAACTAATAAATTGAATCATGTAAACAGCACAAATTGGATACAGTGGTCCCTCGTTATTCGCAGGAGTTACGTTTTAAAAATCACCCATGCTATAGTAGTTTATTTTTACAACACTGTAAAACCCAAAAAGTTAAGGTAACTCAAACTATTTGAGGAAACCGATTGCAACAAACCATTTAAGTTCAAAAACTAATCCTAATGAGTACTGTGAACTTAATCCATTTGAGTAAACGAAGCAATTTGAGCACAGTAAAACCCAATATATGAAAAAAAAACTCAAACCAACTGAGTACTGTAAAACCCAATGAGTTAAGGCAACTCAAACCCTTTGAGGAAACCGATTGCAACAAACCATTTGAGTTAAAAAAAAATCGAATCTATATGAGTACTGTGAACTTACTCCATTTAAGTTGAAGTAATGAGGTATTTAATTAACTCATTACCTTCAACTCTAAGCTCAAAACTCTTTTCAAATGAGTAGAATTAACTTTCTGTAAATTTTGAGTTGGCTACACTCATTTCATTTGATAAAGTTGACTGTTGGGTTTTACAGTGATTTATTATAGATGTTTCTCAGACAGGCATTAACATTTTCACACTTTTCTCTCTCGTTTAAACACTCTCTAAGCTCAAACCTTCGTAGAAAAATATGTCCAGTATTATAGAATGAAACCAAAGATCAAAACAACTTGATCTTCGTATATTTATTCCATAACGGCACCCTACAGTCGCATATCTTCTACCTTCCTTTAGCATGTCCAGAAGTCCAACTTTTTGTGTGATGGTTAGCATCTTCCTCTGCCTTTTAGGTGCTACCGCAGGCGTCTTTGACGGTGCAGAACGTTTCAACGACATTGTGGGGTAAAAAACTCGCAAACATGCCACTTCAGAGTCACACTGCTAGCAATCGAAGATTTATGTAAATTTGGCAAGCTGAATGCATTTGCCAATCAGGACACAGAATAACGATAGAAATGCTGTAGAAAAAAAGCACGAAAAGAACACGTAAATCTTAACTGCACAATATTTGCAATAACTAACCAAATTTCTCTTTAGAATAGTGTTAGTAATGGATTAACTTTCACCTTGTGCGAGTGCGGTTATAAAATTGTAATGTACGCAAACTATACAAATGTCCACAGACCTTCCTAATCATGCGAATTCTGTCATGTGGAGGAACAAGGTCGATCAAATTATACATTAATAAGTTATTCGTTGAATAAATACTCAAAACTAAAATATAATTAAATATTAAATTCTTGTTTGTAAGCGCACTACACTAAATTGATATCACATTTGCAATTGGGCTCATGCTGATTTTTACTATTATTACTATACGGTCTACAACTACAATGATACGACAAGGTATACACCAAGTCAACAAGACTCCAACATTATTTATAGTAAACAAAACATTATGCGTTGGTGTGGATGCTAATATAGTTATTATACTTAGCGTTTTTTCGTGTGAATTGGCATTAAGGGAAGTTTATTTATAAACTAATTTCAAGAGGATCACGTGCAGATGATTGCTTGCAGCCGGTCCCGCATTATTCAATTTATGATTCACCAATCAGACGTTTCCTAAGCTACTATAAATACCCTAAGTTCCATATCACAGCCATCTTCGTTTTGAAGAATCCCCCTTCCACCCCTACTCCTCCTCCTTTCCTAGATGGGTGGCACGGTGGCCCAGTGGCTAGCACTGTTGCCTCACAGCAAGAACGTCACTGGTTTTAGTCCTTACCAAGCCAGCTGACATTTTCGTGCGGGGTTTACACATTCTCCGCGTGCTCACGTGTGTTTTTCCCAGGTTCCTCCCAAAAACAAATAACTTAAGTTAATTGACTAATCCAAATCGGCTCCATAGACATGCTCCTATTAAGTAGTTATCTCTTCATAGCAATCACTATCTGTTCATTAGCTACTACAGCAGGGGAGTTCTCGAGATCTACCTGAGCTCAAACTCCCCTCTCGCCTTGCAAACGGGAGGGAGCCCCGGGCTCGAGGATGTTATGAGCTCAGGGCTCTCTCCCGGGACAGCATGCCAAACAAGCTTTATAATCAATCATCAGCTAAGTGCGAACTCTTGAATTACAATTATATGAAAAAGTGTCCAATACAACTACAGATATAATGGCACAGAGTTACAGTATGGCCAGAATCGCTTTCAAAATGTGACAGCCAATCAAAATCAATCCCATTTTCAATACATTTGAAGCTGCAGACGACAAAACGGCAGCATTTTATTATAAAAATCGAAACATTATTGTGGGTTTGTGTTGACGCTTGGTAATGGATTGAATTATCGTTCTTAGTGTGAACAGGTCTATAACGCTTGAAGGGCAGGGACGTTCAGGATAGTGTAGGTAGTTGGATCACTATGAATAAATCAGCAGTGCTTTCAGCTTTATGTATCTCCTTAAAAGCATCATAAACTTTGAGTGGGACGAATAATAGGAATACGGAGGACAACTGAAGCACCCGGCATCCAGCTACTGAACTCCTGCGGCATATAAGATGTAGCCTATATTGTACTAGTAGTGATAGTTTACACGTTTGCCTTCCATGAAGGCCCGAGACTCGATTTGCAATGAGAAAACGAATGGATGAAAAGCTTGAATGAAGTATGCAAATGAGACGACCGAATTAGCTCAAACGTCTGCGACTGCCACGATCATTTAAGACAGGAAGTTGATTCTGCAGACCCCGGATTTGTGTTTTAATCGCCAGAGTGGATGTTTGGATCGTAAATGCAGTGCACGGTTATTGCCTTGAACCACAGATGAACATATTCACCACAGAAAAAACCATATACCTCAAAAGATTTGCGCAAATATTCACTATATTTACAATAACTCAACTGGGATCTGAAGATTGTGGAAGGAATCATGTATCTATCGCTTATCCGCACATTCTTCTAACTTTTCTATCAAACTTGTGTGCATTTCAGATTAGACGAGAGAACAGTGAAGTAGAGAACATTCGAAGTATAATTTACGAGTAAAACCAGTAGGTACAAAAAAAGCATGATTCGTCGCTCTCTCGATGAGCGATCTGGTTAGACATCTGTATTTTGTATTGATAAATAAACACTATTTGTTCCGTCTACAACTGTTGTGGTGAATCTGAAGTAAATATGAGATGGACAGTAGTAGTATAAAACAATTTCCTGATGTGGACTGTCAGCGGTTTCACAAGATTCGAAACCTGGAAATGAAAAAGAAATAAAAGTTCCTTGTGCGCAAGTTGTGATTTTTTTCTTTACTTGCTATTTTCAAGATTTCCTGAATTTTTAATTTCATGTTTCTCATATTTCAGATTATTCTAGTGATATATGGACATTTTGGCAGATAAAAATCATGGTACCATTTTATAATAACTACACACTAGAAATCATTCCTTAAAGGTGCTGCATGTAAGCTTTTGACTCTTCTAAAGCATAAAAATACCATGTTTGCAGATATTTAAGAAACATGAACATTCGTGTATATCTGAAAAACAATGCTGAAGACAGATATTCTGCTTTGAAGATGTGCGTTACGTGCTGGAACGTCTGTCTTTGCTTTGTTTTGTTCTGTCTTTAACCCGCCCAATGCCAGTTTAGCCAATTATATTTCAGCACTCCGGGTGGCCTTGATGGAAAACAGAGTATTTCATTCATTCAGTAAAAAAGGCTCTCAAAGCATGCGTTTGTAACCGAAATGCGACCTCGGGTGGACAGTAGCAGCCTCTGAAATGAGACGCAGATTCAGTTCCACATGAGGTTATTAATTAGCAAATAATATAAATATTATGAACGAAAACATTAGCTGAGCAGGTCATACCTGTCAACCCTCCTGTTTTTCCTAAGATTCACCTGTATTTTACAGTTCTATCCCATTATTACCCCGTAAAGATATTTTCCCGTATTTTAAATCTTTCTATGAAGGGTGGCAATAAACATTCAAGAGCCGATCCTCCCTATACACAACCCATACCACCGCACCACTAGGGGATGCCCTTGCTCTTAAATGTGAATCTGCTCTGTGCTTTCATTTTTTTTAGGCATGAAAACACCAAATAAATATAAAAACAGCACGATTCCCTTCCTTTTCATTACAGGTGCTAGGGATGGGCGATACCAATATTTTTGTTTCCGATCCGATACCAAGTGTTTCAAGACAAGTATCGTCGATATCGATACCAATACTTTAATTAAATATTTTATAGTGATTAAAAAAAATAGTTATCACCTTTATTATAATTATTATCATCATCATTATTATTTTTATTGAATTAAACACAAAACACATGATTATTTTTTACATTTATTAAAATAACAGAACTAAAATTGCCTAAATGGCACCATAACAAAAAATAATACACTGCAGAAACCTTGTTTAATTAAAAAAGTACATCTCTCCCAGTTATTATGTGTACCTAAACTTTGTATTTTACTTGATAAACAAGTTTATTTAAAACTATTTAAATTATTTACATTTTTTGCCAAAGTTTTACAACCCGCGCTTGGTCTGTGTGTGGGGTCTGTACTACTGAGCCGTGAGCTAACGCTGACCCATAAGCGGAGATACATCGGAAAGATATTATAGTTCCCATTCGTGTTCCTATTTAAGTAAATATTTATATAATATGTGGCGCTATAATTATTGAGGTATTTTACTCAGTAAGAAAATCCCCAGAAAAGATCGATACTTTTACTTAAGGATCGATCCTTTTGATACATTCCCAGTATCGAAAATATCGATACTTCAGAATCGATCCGTCCATCCCTAACAGGTGCCGTCGCCCCTCTTATGCAATCCTCAAAACAGTCAGTACATGTAGCGGTGCGTGACTGTCAGGCACGCTCCATAGTGATAAATAGACGCTGTTTTCCAAACGAATTCTTGTACATGTGATTTGAAGCGGAACTAAAATGGACACTGGGTTTTGGGTGCGTGTTTGAACAGACATATATATAATAATAACATCTAAACATGTCGATCTTGGTGGGTTTTCATTTAAACAACAAATTTTGTCTTAATGAAACATGACAGAAATTGAAATCCAGCCATTCAGAAGCACAGAATAGTGCACTCGCTGCACTCCAATGAAATGGTATGGTTAATAATCTAATTAATACATATTAAACCTCTTTAACATTATTAAACGTAGATGCTGAATCTCTAATATGTGTTGGTTTACACTGAGTCACAGTTCTAAAGTTCATTTTCAGACGGATTATTTTAAGATCTGAGGTGAACTATCTGCTGCTGCGTTCAGTATATGGCAATAAATGTCATGTAAAATGGCATCAAACTCACATTATTAGCATTTAACACTGAATAAAGCACATGAGGTGTACCTGAGGTGATTGTGTCATCATGTTATCTGTTCAGCTGCAAGAAATAGAAGCCGTTTCTAAAATCTAAATTCCAGGTGTTGGTTTTAATATGAAAATATTCCGTCTATCGTGTGTCGTTGCTTTAATTTAGAACACAATTAAAATTAGCGTTTCGTCTCGATAGTCAGACTCACTCCTGTTGGTCTTCAATCTGGCAACCTGCGCATGCAATTGTCTTGATCCAGGAATGCAATACCTAGTTCAACCACTGGCTTTAAGCATTAGCAAATAGTTAATTCATCATGTAAGCATTAACTCTACATTACAAGACATTAGTAAGACACTGAGCCTTTAATTGTCATTTATAGGGGATTTATAAAGGATAAATAGTCCTCACTTTAAGTCACAAAACTGCATGAGGTTAAGTTAAAGTATTTATTAACTCAGTGCTTCTCAACTGGTGGGGTCGCGGGGTTGTGTGGTCAAAAAAACATAAATTTTTAACTTATTTTGCTTATACCAGACTTTTATTTTGAAATCTGTGAGCGACAACAGTTCAGTTTAGTTCATGGTAACTGAACCTCTCCTTACCCTAACCACTGTTTACAGCAGGGATGCTAAACCCTGCTCCTGGAGATCGACCGTCCTGCAGATTTCAGTCGCAACCCATATCAAACACACCTGCCTGTAATTATCTAGTGCCGTTCAGGTCCTAATTAATTGGTTCAGGTGTGTTTGATCAGGGTAGGAGCTGAACTCAGCAGGAAGGTCGATCTCCAGGAGCAGGGTTGGGCACCCCGATTTACAGCGTTTGTCGTTTATACTTTGTAATATTTCTATAATTTGATACATTTTGTTAAATGACAGAAATAACATATCGTTTATTTGTAAGTCTTGATGATTTATCTGTCACTACTTGTGTATGTAAACAAATAAATACAAATGAATTATAATTCCTAAAATAATATAGTTCCTAAAAATTTGGGTCGCGGCTTGATGACCATGTAAAAATGTGGGTCCCGTGGCCAAACCAGTTGAGAACCACTGTATTAAATACATAGTAAACATAACTATATGCCTGAATATATAAATGTGGACTTGAATATATAATTTACTAACTCATTCTGATGTCCCTGGGTTGAGGGTCAGTTGGCGATTCTCTGTGGAGTTTGTATGTTCTCACCGTGTTGGTTTCCTCCAGGTGCTCCGGTTTCCCCCACAGTCCAAAGACATGCGCTATTGGTGAATTGAATAAACTAAATAGGTCATAGTGTATGAGCGTGTATGGGTGTTTTCCAGTACTGGGTCGCAGCTGGAAGGGCATCCGCTGTGTAAAACATATGCTGGATAAGTTGGTGGTTCATTCTGCTGTGGCGACCCCTGATGAATTAAGGGACCAAGCTGACGGAAAATGAATGAATGTGCTGGTAAGATAAGAATGCAGCATATGTATTTATGAACTCCTTAATAATATCTTATGATTTAGAGTTAATGCTTAGCATATGAGAAATTCATTCTTTGCTAATGCTTAATAAATGATTTATAGTGTGTGATTATTATAGTGTCACCAAAATAACCGATAAAGCTATATATTTGCAACCCGATAACCAATATATAGGCCATGTAAGTTAAATGAAAATGAAATTGAACCATTTTTTCCATGAATATAGCCACTGTTGCTGACCTAAATAAATATGTATTTTTAAGCAAGATTACAAAAAACTGAAGGTAAACGAATACATTTGACAACTGTTTTTTATTTTTAAAACCTTAAAACTCTTAATCATTTCCTCCAAAATCCTTTACAAATTACAACTCTGATTTTTTTTCGCAGTGAAGCACCAATCAAAAACCCTGATGGCCAGTGGCATGTGGATCAAACACCAGAAATAATCCAGAACTTAATGTATTAATGTGTCGAGCCAATAACAGTAACTAATCAAATCACTGATTTGTCGGCCGACACTGAAATGGCAGGTGAAAAGCGCCACACATCCCTAGTTCCCTAGCAAAATGACAGTTCGCTAAAAAAATATAAATTCTGTTATCGTTTGAAGACTCTCGTGTTGGTCCAAAGCTGAACGAATAAATGTACGAAACAATGTATGAAAAATAGCTTCAGATCATATTTTGTGTCCTGGAGAAGAAATCCAAACAGGTTTAGAACCAGAGGAATGAAGAGTAGTTCTAATTTCGCAGATAATACTAGCTTAAACTTTCAACAGCAGGTTTAAAGGAACGCTCCACGTTATTTTGTAAATAGCCTCATTTTACAACTCCCTACTGAGTTACAGTTGTTTCTGCTACTGATTTTGAATCCATTCAGACGATCTTGATGTTTGGCAGGAGCACTTTTAGCTTAGCTTAGCATAGATCATTGAATCGGATTAGACCATTAGCATTTCACTCAAAAATGACTTGAGATTCGATAATTTTCCAATTTAAAGCATATTAAAGTGTAGTTACTTTGTGTACCACACTGACAGAAAATTAAAAGTGGTTAGTTTCTATGCAAATATGGGTCAGAACTACTCTCAATCTGGCGTAATAATCAAGGAAAATTGCTGCCGTACCGTGGCTAAACTAGGAGCAATAATATTACACAGCATAAACAATGTAACTACAAAAGAATAGAGCTTTAAACTGGAAAATGTCACACTTTTTAGTAAAGTTCTCTGCGAGATGCTAACGGTCCAATCTGAGTCAATTATCTATGCTAAGCTAAGCTAAAAGTGCTCCCACCAGACCAGAAAATCGGCTGAATGGATTAAAATATGATAATAAACAACTGTTAAACTATGGAGGACATATAAAATGAGCCCATTTTCTTAAAATAAAAGTGGAGAGTCTCTTTAATATGATTCCCATTCTCTAGACATCCACTATTTTTAATATCAATTCAATTACTTAAGCAGTGAAATAAAAAAAACATCTTTAATTTGACAATATTGATCAGTTTAACAGATCAGCAGTCGACAGAAATCGTCTCAGTGTTAAATATTAAATGCAGGAAGACACCCAACTCTTGTGCTTTATCACCTGAGAGCAGTTAAAGGGAGAGTTCACCCAAAAATAATATCCGTCAATATTCCACATACTGGAATACACCAGTCAAATAGTCCACAGATTCGTCTGTGATCCACATGAAAACAAAGAGAAACAAGAGGATTCATTTTTAATGTGTTTTTTTTATTTTTGGGTGAACGTCCTATGAAGACAAGTATTCAAATGTAGCGAGTTGGAGCACATAAAGTAGCTTACGACTACAAATATGAAAAGCGATTCCTGTAGCTGTTAAAAAAAATAATACTCCACAGTGCGCTGTACAAAGTTAACAAGTCAAACACTACACAAAATGAGATCGTTTATTGACTGAGAAGGGAAATCTCGCTTCCCCTAAGACTCTTGGTAGAAATGAGGATCGCGTCCAAACCCTCAAAAATAAAACCATAAATACGAGGTGAAGTAAGAATGTTTAGAGGTTACAATTTAGCAAAATACCTCTAAAAAGCCCGAATGAATAACGGCATGCCATTTGTCTATGTATAAAAAGTAAACTGGCATAAACGGTGACGGTTCAAAAGCGGACTGAACCAATCCTCAAATAAAATAATAAAATAAACCCTTTTGTCCTCTGTTCACATTAGCAGGCACTATTGGAGCAAGAAGCTGACTGGTTGCCAGTTCAGTACCCTGTGACGGCAGGATTCACTCTGAATCAGACAGAACGATCACTTCCTCCGGGTCGCATTGAGTCGCTACGTTTACCTGTGAACAAATGAAGGACAGGAGTTAGATGGGATGGAATAGTTTGATATCTTTTTTAGTGCTGTCTAAATATATATTCAGCAGGGGAGAGTATTGAACACAGCGCTATTTTTATTAGAAAACATATTTCTTAAGGTGCTGTCGACTTGAAATTTTCACCGGATGCTGATAACAACCAAAGAAATCCATATATTCAAAGAAAACAAAACTAATTAGTTTACAAATGAAGATATGTGTAATAAAATGAAATGAAACAGGGAAAAACATTGAACACATGAAGAAAGGGAGGTGCAGAAAGGCAGTGAAAGCCCAGACAGCAGCTGAAATCTCTCAGTAGTTATTTAGCAACCCTCTGCCCTTCATCATTGTAAATTAATATTAGCTGCTTCAGTCCAATGTTTACATTAGCAGGATGATGAAGATGAAACCAGGGTGGTCATTTTAGCAAGACAATGATCCAAAACACAGCCAAGGGAACTATCAAATGCTTTCAGAGAAAGAAAATCAAGCTGTGGAATGGCCCAGCCAATCCCCTGACTTAAATCCAATAGAGCAGTGGTTCTCAAACTGGGGTACATGTACCCCTAGTGGTACACAAGCTTCCCTTCTAGTGGTACACAGAGGAATAGCTGAATAATTAAAGTTTAAAAAAAATGAACACACTTTTAACGCGTACGATAACAACGATGTGATCAGTAAATTGATTTTAATAGGCTAAACCTTTCATTTAAGTGGCTGACAATAATAAATACTGTTAATTAGAAGAATTAATCTGCCTTGTTTTTGAACTGTGACTCATGTGACTTCATTCTCCATATGAGAGGCGTCTTTAAGCTGCCGTCACCAATAAAACATTTTATAAAGCAGTGGTGCTCAACCCTGCTCCTGGAGATCGACCTTCCTGCTGAGTTCAGCTCCTACCCTGATCAAACACACCTGAACCAATTAATTAGGACCTGAACAGCACTAGATAATTACAGGCAGGTGTGTTTCATAAGGGTTGCAACTAAAATCTGCAGGACGGTCGATCTCCAGGAGCACCTGATATAAAGTGTTAAATATATTTCAGTAGTTCAGTACTTTCTCCTTTTGTCGTTCCATTGTTATTACACAACTCATTTTTCAGATTTTTTTGTTTTGTTTTACCTTCACGTTTGTGTTGTGTGGCTCTTAGCAAAATCTGGTTCAGTTTCATATCAACAGCGGCTTTAGATATATTATTCACAGGAAAAAACTCACCCATGTTTCAGAAAAGTTGTGAAGTATTAAAAGACAACTAACCTACTTTTAATATGTACATAAAGTCACTTTTGTACATTTTATTTGATACGGACACTAAAACAGGATGTTTTGGCCCAATCCCAATTCTATTTTTGTACCCCTTAGCTCTTGAAACAGAGTGTGAAGGGGAAGGACCTCAAATGTTACCCCTAAGAAATGGAATACCACAACAACACCTGCACACGTCATCATATGTCGTCACGAGCTTATGCTTCATATGAGATCGATGATCGCGACTGCTGTAGTTATTCCAGTTGCGTTATTTTTTGGTATTTCTCTTCAGGAAATCACTGAAGGCAACAATATGACACTATCATTACAATATAATGTGGCAATAATGTGGCCATATTCATCTATATAAACACACGGAAACAACATTAACATTATAGCAGACACTGTAAAAAGCTCATTCCCAGCCACTAGACTTTTCTGACAGGGTATTCGAGCGTCATCGAGTGAAAGAATGTTGTGGGTCTGCTATACAGGAGTTATTATTATAGATAGCGAAACGTAGCGGTTTTTATTTCAGTGCTTTTTTAACCATGATGGTATCGTGTTTTACCATGTTTTACCATCGTGTTTACGCGGTTATAAATGTATTAAAACATATGCTTGTTTGTTGTAAAAAATCATAATAATGACGTGCATCTTACTTCCGTGTGCATCCATGCTGCTGTTGTAGCTGGTGTATTCTGCGAAACCAAATTACCCTTTGGTTTCGAGTGTGGTCCTGAGAAATCTCTGTTTCAAGGGCTATCTAGCCCTTCCCCTTAGCCCTACACCTTCAAGCTAAAGAGAATTGGTACACCGCTACCCCTTCACGTGAACATGCAAAAGGAGATGTAGGGGTAAGGGGAAGGGCTAAAGGGTAGAATTGGGATTGGGCATAAAACAGGATGTTTCATTATGACGTAAATACAATAGATGGATTTTAAATATTGCTAATATTTTCGGTCACCATTTTATCTGTAAAAGTAGTTTATTTTTAATAGTTTATTCTAAATGTCAAGTATAAAATGTGTGTTATATAAATGTCTCATTTGGGTATATCCAAATGTTTGTGCAGTTTTAGTATTTTATTCTATTAATGCTAAAATGCTAATGTTAATGTATAAATAAATCTTAAATTTAAAAAATCTATTTCTAAATATTGTTCATTTTATGCTTAGTTACTAAAATAAAATGAAAAAGTAAACATATAAAAAATTAAATAACAAATAAAATGACAAGAAAATACTAAAATAAAACGATCATGAAAACAATGACTTGTTTTAACATAGAAGTAAAAACCACTTGTAACGATACTAAAATAACGCCACAGTGAATCAAATGTGCATGATTCTGTTCTACTAAAATCAGCTTTTTTCACAGGGATGATGTAAAAACAACATGCAGAACAGAGTTTCAGAGGAATCTAACAGCAGAGTTTCAGTGCAAGATTAACGTCACCTTATTTTTCTTGGGCGGTGGTGTGGCTCGTGAGTTCCTGGCTGTTTTTCGAGGTGGCGTCTTCACCCAGGCCACATCTTCCTGTTCAGAGCAGCAGATCACTCCCATATCCAGAGGAATATCACTGAAATAAACACAAGAACAACAACACTGCATTAATGAAGCAACAGTAAACTGAGAAAAAAAATTATACAAAACTGCTTTCATGTCAAATTCGTAAGAAACTGAGAAAAAAAGTCCTTAACAATCAGCAAACTTCTTGGCTTGGCACTTTCACAAGATACATGACAATGCAGGATCCATGAACAAAATGCTTCTAATAGACCAGTGGTTCTCAAACTGTGGTACGTGTACCACTAGTGGTGCGCAGGCTTCCTTCTAGTGGTACTCGGAGGAATTGCTGAGTAATTAAAGTTGAAAAATGAACACACTTTTAACCCTTTGGCATGTACGATAACACTGACATCATTTGACAACTTCTATCATTTGAAGCAATATTTGTAACAGTTGTTGGCGGCGTATCTCTCATTTTTATATCCCAATGTTGACAGGTACAGTATAGTTTAATAAGTTGCTTTTCTGACACACAAAGCCTACTCTAACGCGCAGTACGCAGACCTAATTTTTTATTTAAATATGTAAATCCAATTCATATATTTAAAATAGGTAATGTTAAGTCTAATCATCTAATTAAGTTAATGTTTAGATGTTTAGACATATAAATAAGTCATACATGCAACATATATTTCAAAAAGAGTTTATATATGAATATGTTGACATATAGCCTATATTTATGAGGTCCAATGAACTTTTACTTTATGATCTTACTTTTTAGTTTTCTTTTTACTTTTTAAGTACAGTGCCCTTTTTAACTAACTTTAAAAGCACATTTCTAATTTAAGTGTTGACGTTAATTTAGTTACTTTCTTACCTGTAAGCACAGGGCACTATTAATGTTCAAACTATTTATAATGTTTAAAGTGGCTGACAGTAATAAACACTTATAATAATGAGACAGAATTAATCTGTGACGTTTTTGAACTGTGCAGTGCTGTAGCTGCTTAATTAGGCCTACTACGCTACTGTATTTCAATACAGGTCATTATAGTGGTACTTGAAGGGACTATTTTTTTCTGAGGTGGTACTTGGTGAAAAAAGTTTGAGAACCACTATAATAGACTATTTGTCATTGGCCCATGAACTTTTCCTGCTTATTAAACTATTTCATACCTGTAACAAGAGGTGATTCAATCATGACTTAATGTTAAAACAGCTCTCATAACATTATTTATCAATAGTCTATTCTAAATTTTGCATTTTAACCAACAGTAGAGCTACACAATATTATAAGTGTTGTTTTACTATACATTTGAGAAAAACAATAATAACAGCCTACTCATATTAACCTTTATTTAACATCTACAGAATCATGAGAAAATCGTGACGTTTATTTTAAGCAAAAAATAAATCAAATAAAATAAATTGCGATTCTCGTTTTAGCCAGAATCGTGCAGCTCTAGCGCATATGCGACAAAAACGGTCAAAATGTCGAGCCCTGACTAAGGCCCCGTTTAGATTAGTGCGTTTTAGTTTTAAAACGGCGTTTTAGCATGAAAACGATCCACGTCCACACTAGCGTTTCACCCAGCGTCTCTCAACAGATCTCCCTCCACACTACGCCACCAGAAACGTATATCACGTGACCATTCGCGCACTCTGGGCATGCGTGTTCAAGTATAAACAGGAAGCATGTGTCTCGCTCGGCATTTGGTTATTGTTAGTCAACAAACGCTGGTTGAACGATGAACGTGATGGCAAAGAAAGCAAGAGAGGTCTTTTTGAGGACAGACGACGAGGTTGAGTTGTTACTTAAAGTAACAAATGAATATAAAACATCAATGGCTATCGAAAATACAGTGTTTACAGTGAAGGCTGGTCTGCCGGTGACGTTATAGCCATGTGCGCTTGACGAATAAGGAAAGGATACGCAATGACCCAAAGCCCCAATCACGTAGCCAATCTCAGCAGCCATGCCTCCGTCTCAAAGGTCTTCGTTTTCCTCCATCCACACTGAGACGAGGCAGCAGCGTTTTAGAATGTAAGGCCCCGTTTACACTAATGCATTTTCGTTTTAAAACGCATAAGTTTTGCTACGGTTATGCCATCCGTCCACACTACGCCAGAGTTTTCGAGCGCTGAAAACGGAGCGTTTTGGAAACGCTGGAGAGGCCGTTTTCATTCTAAAACGCTGCTGCTCCGTCTCAGTGTGGATGGGGGAAAACGGAGACATCTGAAAATGGAGGCGTGGCTGCTGGACACAAAAATGGAAGCGTATGCACTATTGTCCATTTTAGGCGCCATTGTGTAGTTAAGCTCTGCCTTTTTTACTACAAAAGTTGCATATATTAAGAGGCAAGCTATTGCTTGAGCACTCGCTAATCGCTCGCGTTTCAAGCAGCGTAAGCCCGATTTCGAACACCGGTTTTAAATTAGCGTTTGTTGAAATGCCGAGCGAGACACATGCTTCCTGTTTATACTTGAACACGCATGCCCAGAGTGCGCGAATGGTCACGTGATATACGTTTCTGGTGGAGTAGTGTGGACGGAGATATGTTCAGAAACGCTGGGTGAAACACTAGTGTGGATGCGGATCGTTTTCATGCTAAAACGCTGTTTTAAAACTAAAACGCACTAGTGTAAACAGGGCCTAACATACTGATACTAACATCTAAAAAAACCTTTCATTTCAGTGGAGCTTTAATATTCATAAATGTCAAAATATTAATTAAACATACAATTAGTGATTATCTAGCTTTTATGCTAAGCTTATACGATACAGTGAGTTTTACCTGTCTTCAGTGCAGGTCCCATTGTGAGCAGTAGTGTTGTTCTCTGTGGATCTGCGTTTCCTCTTCCTGTAGTTCCCCGTCTCGTCGATCAGTAAAGGGCTGGTTGGGAGCAGCGGACTGCAGTTGGTGGATCTCGTGACGGCTGCGGTTGACTCCTCAGTGGACACAGTCTCAGTGCCCGTAGACACCGATTCAACGTGATTGGAGGAAACCGGTTCGGTCTTGACTACAGCTACTGACTCTGCGATCTCCGGCTTAATGCTGTTCTCTGTGGACTCAGGGCTTTGTTTAGCAGGTCCGTTTGTGTTTGTTTCCGCAGATCCTTCATGTGTGCTGCTGAGCGGAGACTGCTGCTCGTCCTCTTCTGTGTCCTGATTGGAGGATTTGATTGACAGAGGAGAGCTTTCATTGACGGGCTGATCGTTGTCACTGGTGTTGGCAGGCTCCTCTTCCACGTCTTCTTCTTCATCTTCTGAAACACATTTTAAATCAGGGTAATCTGCATTTTACACTAATTTTGTGTCATTTCCATTTCACACTTGTTTTCACAATCAATTAGTGTGAAATGTAAATTAATTTAAAATAAATGTAAAAAATGAATGTAAAATGAGATGTTTAGGAGTTTCTTCTTACCTGGACCAGCTTGTTGTTCGCTGGCCTGTATTTCATCGTCAATGTCAGGATCTGAAGAATCGTCCTCTTCTTCTTCCTCCTCCTCCTCTTGTTCATCGTCTTCCTTCTCTTTTTCTTCCTGCTCCTCCTTTTCTTTGCTTTCACTCTGTTGCCCGTTAACAGCCTGAAAAAAAAACAAGGAACGATTTTAAATGTGGTTTTCAAGGAGTTTTGTACTAATAAATTGAGTCTGACTGTCTTTTGAAAAACGCAGAAACAGGATTATAAAAGTATTTTATTGTTTTTATAATGGAGATCTCATTTTATTTGTATGATGAAACAATTTCATTTTAATTATAATTATTACAATGATTTAATTGCATATTATTGTAATGATTTAGTTTTAATCAATATATTTTTTATTAAGTTAACAACATGTTTTAGAGTTAACAACATGTTTTAAATTTGTATTTTAAATATATTTTTATTTAAGGGTTATTTATATTTTATCTTTGCGTGAAGGAACAAGTTAATTTTGTTACTAATTTTTATAACTTAAAATTATATTTATTAATTTATTGTCTAATATTCATGGTTCAAAAACAAGACAATCCAAATAACATTAAACTTACCAAGTGACTGAAATACTATCAAATGCAAGTAAAGTGTACAATTCAGTTTTATCTATTGACGTTGTCAGTAAACTTTTAATCTTCTTGCTGACAAATGGCTAAAACCCGGAGCTTTGAAGGACAATGTTACATTAGAGATACAAAATTACAATTATTCAGTATTCAGTGCTTTTATATTGTCTCTTTTAATACTATAATTTCACCTGTATTTTGTATCATTTCTGTATTTTGAGTGATTTGTTTTTATAACTAATTCCAATGTCCAACTTATGCCTGAAAAAATGTGGTATATAAACTAACATTACAGTGAATGACTTTATTGGGTATTTTTTATAAATCATTCCAAAATGACCATATATTAGTTATTTTTTATTATTATTATTATGCAATAAAGTACTTTTAGGCCTGGCGGAGGTCCAGAGTGTATTTTTAAAGCTTGATTGTGTTTACGGGGTGCAAAGCAATGTGTGCTCATGCTTCATTTGTGAAAAATTAGGTTATTAGTTCATATCTCTAATTATATACAGCTACTCAGCTTACATGATATCGTCATATTTTCTAGTTCCTCTGAAAGGCCCAACTTCAAGAGGCTCTGGTTGGTCAGCTAACATAATGTGCTGAGATTCGCAGATCAGCTCCATGTCACCAGGAAGCGTCCTGCTATAACATTACAGCACATTTATCCAAGCCCCTTCACTGCACGGGGTGTATGCTTGCAACCTGAAGGGTTTATGACATCTTTAACCCGGATGTATTTTTTGTAGTCCCCAAACTTCATTCGCTGTAGGCTTTGCTAAGCTAACTCTAATAGCCAACGTCTCCCTTTGCATTGAACTTTGAGCGTCTTACATTAAGAGATGCTGTTTATGTTCACACAGCTACATTACACATCAACTAAAGCTTAAAATATGATAGCGTAGTGCATTTTACACTCATTACGCTGTAAACAATACATCAGTTTTTAGAACTCCTTTTACGGTTTTAAGGATTTTACAACTGAGGCATTGTGTCGATTGTGACTTTAATGGAAAGAAAACTACCACAAGTAGCTGATGCAAATGAAAGAAACATGAATAGCAACACTAAACAAGTTGATTATATTAACAGCAAGTCCCTGTGCTTGGATATCAAACTTCGCATCTCAAAGGGGCTCGAAATCAAAATCACATTCACCCTTTCCCCCATCTTGATGAAATTTACCCAAACCCTTTACGAACAGCTGAAAATGCTTTTGTTTCAATCACTCCCTATTTATTTGCACTAGACATTTTCTAATCAACACTCCATGTTTCTGGGAGAATATTGTGCAATTCTGAGTGTGATTCAAGCTGGACACAATCTCTTTTCCTCTCCGTATGCACCAGACACTTTCCTACAGACTCTTCCTTACAAGGACTCGACAATAACAATAAACTAAACTTAGAATTATCATGGGATCTAATATATCACTGCTATCTGTTGATTTGAAGTGCTTCTGTTATCCTCATTTGTAATTTGTTTTGGATAAATGGTTTTGGTAATTTGATTTGGATTGTTTTGGTTTATGTTTACAAATAAATGTAAATATGAACATGTATATTCTTCTGTATATGTGAAGAATAAGAAAATGCTACTCGTTTACCTCTTTTTTCAGTCTTTCTCGGTCTTGTCTTTTCTTGTTTTCCTCCACCTCCATGTCTTCCTGTTTATTGGCGTATTTGTTGATGACGTCCTCCAGGCTGCTGATGGCCACGTCTCTGTTAGAGCGGAGTTTACGATGCAGTGTTGGGTCTGTTAGTGCTGGGTCTAAAGCTGGAAAAACACACACTGTATGACTAACTGAGCTCCATCCATGTTTACATCAGTCCAGAAATATACATAAAACATCCGAGTTTAAACTAGAACTGAAAATATAATTGATAACTTTTAATAAGTGGTTGATTCGAAATTGATTCTTAAAAGCTGTGAAATATTTTCTATATAATTTTTTCTATATATAAAAAAAAATTATATTGAATATATATTAAATTATATATATAAATCTGAATAAATACCCAGACCTAGTTTGAATGATCAAATAACCAAGGCATCAAATTAACACAGTAAGACTTTTTCTTCTGAATTAGACAGTAGTTGGATTGAACTGATTTACTGGGTTTGTATGGATCGGTGAGATGGGAGCCGAAGTTATAGACCATGTCGAGGTGTCGTCTCTCCTGTAGCTTGTTGCCCGTCTCCCTGAAGGCTTCTTGAGAGATCTGGGTTTGCTGTTTGCGGGAGAGCTGGAGGTTGTAGCGTTCGTTGGCTCTCTGCACGATCTTCAGGATATCACTGTAGTCTGGAGGATTGAGAAGAGCTTCTGTACTGTTGATGAAACGTTCGACCTACACAACAAAGAGAAGAAATGACAAGAGAGAACGAGAAGAGGGGAAACGTGTTTGGGTAAATATAGATTCATTTAGTAATATTAGGTCCCTGGAATTGGCTAGTTCAATAAGCATCTTTGAGTTTCATCAGTGACCATTTTATGTAAACGTAAAATAAAATAATCCTACACATTTGAATTAATTAATTAATATTAAGGTTACATCAGTTAACTAAAACCGAAATTATTAGTTATTCAACATAAAATAACATTAACTGAAAATTATAAATATATGACAAAACCTAAACATATTTTAATTTCTGCTAGTTGCTAATGGCCTGTTTCCACTGAGTGATACAGTACGGTATGGATTATAACTGCAGATCAATGATGCGAAATAGCCTACTGTCCACGATTATATAAAATAAATAAATAAATGCAACAAATATGAACACATACAGCCCCTTACAGTCTCCGATATGTTACCAATTACAGAAAAACTACACACAGCAGACATTTATGCCTTATTTAGTTTCAAAAACAACACAAAATATGGCCCACAGTCAGTGCAGAGCTCTCATCTGTATCTTTAATCTTCACCAGCACATGTAACCTCCTGTTAGAGAGTAATTTCGTCATTACGAGTTCATAAAAGTCCAGAAGGTGTTGATAATAGTTAAACGTAGCAGTTTCTTTATGTTTGCTGACACAATAATTTGCTCCTTTGTTTTTTCCGGCTTCTCCTTTGTTTTGGCACACGTCAGTGTCGCGTTTGTCTGTTTCTGGAAGGATCGGGTTTCAAAAGCACGTCAATAATCAAGTGCACAGGATCGGGTTTCAAAAGCACGTCAATAATCAAGCGCACAGGATCGGGTTTCAAAAGCACGTCAATAATCAAGTGCACAGGATCGGGTTTCAAAAGCACGTCAATAATCAAGTGCACAGGATCGGGTTTCAAAAGCACGTCAATAATCAAGCGCACGTTATTATCATCAGCTCAAGAAGTTGTTATTTCAAATATAGACGCGCAAGCGAACACACGTGTGAAAGTGAATCCGCTCGCGCTTCAGACGTGCTCGTAAAAAACTACGTGGCACAGGGGAGAATCTGCTCTTCTTCTTCTTGGCTTTGTGGCTGTTCATCAAGACGACGACAAGGTTTGTTTGAGCTCGGGTCGACCATGGCTCGTCATTATGTTTATATTATTTCGGTGTATTGTTTCTCAGCTGTGTATTAAACATGGCGGGTCCTTTGTTTTTATTCTGACTTGTTGCGCGAGCAAATGACGCATCTCTGTAAACCCATAGCGTTCAGCTGCGCGTCTAGCTCCGCCTTTTGGTGTGCTTTGGTACCCTTTGCAAAGGGTGACCAAAAAGTGGTATGGTACGGTACGGTTCGGTATGCTTTTAGGGCTGTTTCCACTGTCTAAAAGCGTACCGAACCGTACCGTACCACTCAGTGGAAACGGTTCATTATAACCTATTACAAATAAAAGTATAACCAAAACTACAATAAATTTTTAACCAAAAAGACCATAATCAAACTAATAAAAAGTATTACTTATTTTTATGTAGTATTATAAATATATATTATATAGTTATAATTTATTATTATTAAAAACAGATAATCTAAAAATAACAAGATTAACATTTTAAACTAAGAGTAAATATTACAAAAGTTACTCGATGCTAAAAAAAAAACTGATCCATATTTATGAACTATTTTTGATCAATAACAGAATAAATTTTCAAGCAAACACAACAGGGTTCAACAATAAGGATTTTTTCTACTGGCCTAGTTGGACCAGTGGTTCAGATTTTTACTTGCCCTGCCACAATTTTTCACTGGCCCCACCAAAAAAAAAGTTAATTGCTGTTTCTTAGCCACATATTTTAAATAATGTGTCAAAAATAATTTCTAAAAATGTTAAGGAAAATGTGCAGGTATTTTACTGCAAAACAAAACCTGGCTGAAAAATGACAGCAAAACATCCCAAAACAGAAATTTTTTTTAGCCTCATGATTTGATGTTGCCGTCATGTCGTCGTCTCTTCACTGTGTTGGTTTATACCAGGTTACGGAAAAAAATAACATGCTCACGACATCCAATCAGATAAGAGCAACCCAAAAAAGCAATATGGTATTTACGACTTCACAGAGAAGGTTTGCCTTATACCTTGAAAGCACAAACTATATATGCATGCAACTGACAAATAGTCGCAGGCAAATTAAAATTTAGTGACAAGGCAGCACTGGCCTGATCGGGCCAGTAACGATTCTGTCTACTATCCCGAACATCTCTCACACTGTCCCTGGGCCATCGGGCAGTCCTTATTGTTGAGCCCTGCACAAACTACGATATTATAAATCATGCTTGTTTTACTTATAATAAAACACATATAATAAACCAGTATTAATAACAATCATCTGATCAGTACATAAATCTCTATTAATGTCTAAAAAGCCTGACATTTTAAAGAACCAATCTCTTCTCCACCAATAGCTAAGTGGACAGAAAAACTCGAATCCATCTCCAAAATGAAATGAATGACTGCCCGACAATTGAAACTGGACATTTTTATACAGAGGTGGGCACCTGTTGTAGAGTATTTGGACGCCCTGAAAATGAACTGCTCAGTAAGAAACCGTCACTAACTCCCAGCTGTATTTTTAAAAAAAATGTGTATGTCTTTTTTATATTTTTTAATCTACTGGTACTGTTATTTATTTTATTATTGGGACTACTGCAGATGTCATGAAAGGTCAAGTTATCTGTTTGTAAATTGCCTTAACATACGAAATAAAGTAAAAAATCTTGGAGGAAGTGATGTCACAAGCAAAAGCAGCACCTTCTTGTTGATCTCTGGGTATCTCGTTCCACTGTAGGGTATCTTCTGCTCGATGACTCGACCCGTCAGAGTGTTACAGCCTTTCAGCTCACACAGCTTCTCATAGATCTTCATCATCTGACACCACAAATCCAACATTAAAGAAACAAAACAAGACTAAATAAGTCCAAAAACAATCTAATTTAACAGTTCTTTAAAATATCAAACATTACTTGTGCTTTGAAATAACATGATTTACTATAGACCTTTTTCTTGGCTGCTGCATAGAGGGCGCCATAGCGGCCAGCGTATTCCGGTAGAATGTTTAGAACTTCCGCTTACAACGTTTACAATGGGTAATTTGCGATCGGAAAATGGGTTTTAATAGCGATTTGAGTGGATTACGGAGTGTTTTTATGACACAGCTTTGAAAGGTGTGTGTTAAAGCCGTTATAATCTGTCAGTTGTGGTTCAAGCGCAAGAGAAAAACGTTCTCCTAGTTCATGTGTCTGTCGTCAGAAATACAGTGTGTGTGTGTGTGTGTGTGTGTGTGTGTGGTAACGGCCTGTCAGCTGTTAGCTCAGCGTCTCTTCAATGTGCGCGCACGCACAAACACACACGCAATACACCGTTTATGTTTATGTAAGTGCGACAGTACAGGCTATGTGAGTTTGCAAAACATTTTGGTGAACTACATTAGTTTGGGTTTATTATATATTTGAAAGAAAGAGAAACTGTTGACTTTGGCGATGACAAGGTTTCATTTACTGTAAACAGCACGAGATGCCGTCTGACAACGAGGGGAAAATGCCCCACAGCAGCTGTTTTCCATCCTATTAGATCGCATTTTTTAAATGATCAGTCCAGGAGGTGGTGCTGATCAACAACAGTATTGGTTCAAAGACGTTAAAAGCAAATAAAATCGATTAAAACTATCATTTCAAAGCTGTCCAAATGTGACTATTTAAACGCATCAGCTGCCGACCGGAAATTCTTAGCATTCTCCTTGCGCATACACACAAAGCATAAGGGGTAATTTAGCGTTCCAAGAAAAAGGTCTTTAAAAGAATAATGGAACTTTCTGAACTAACAAACAGCTATAACAACTTCTGAACATTCGCAACTTCTGCTATAGATTTAATAGATTATGCATTTGAACAGATTTAACTCAACTTTAAATATAAGTTAAAGAAATGGCTAAAAGTGAATCGAGTTTGTAATTTGTGTAATTCTTTTTTTTCTTGCTTACAAGAAACTGTTATAAATTTTTAATATTGTGTATGTATTTTTACAAAGGGCGTCACGGTGGCCTCACAGCAAGAAGGTCGCTGGTTCGAGCCTCGCCTGGGTCAGTTGGCATTTCTGTGTGGAGTTTGCATGTTCTCCCTATGTTCGCATGGGTTTCCTCCGGGTGCTCCGGTTTCCCCCAAAGACATGTGGTATAGGTGAATTGGGTAAGCTAAATCATCTGTAGTGTATGTGCATGAATAAGTGTGCATGGGTGTTTCCCAGTGATGGGTGGCAGCTGGAAGGGCATCCGCTGTGGCGACCCCAGATTAATAAAGCGACTAAGCCGAAAAGAAAATGAATGAATGAATAATCTGACAGATATTGTATGTCTAATTTAGTGTTTTTGATTTAAGGTTGCCTTTTTAAAAATATGGCTGATTTAAGGTTGCCTTTTTAAAAATATGGCTGATTTAAGGTTGCCTTTTTTAAATATGGCAGGGGGCAAAAGATGAAAATTAGCCCCTGTGGGTAACTCTGGCTTATTTACAGTTTTTCCTGTTGATTAATGAGCGCCGTCCTTTTAAATAAAGGAACAAACTAAAACCAGGAATAAACGAACTGACCTTGCGTTTAAGCTTGTGCTCTTGAATATAACTGGAATCTTCTTTCTCCAGATCATCCAAACTCAAATCCCCCTCCTGAAGCCGCCGGATCTCCTCATTATACACCTTCAACAGGTTTTCCAGATAGGCAATCTGAAACATGAGACAGACACACAAATTACTGTAACTGTAAGGGTGCTTTCACACCTAGACACCTTTGTTTCGGAACCTGGCACGTTTCCCCAGTTAGCACGGTTTGTTTGGCATATGTGAATCCAGCAATCGCGATTGGATCCGCGCCAAAACAATAGTTCTGAGATCACCTGAATGAGGTGATCACGGCTCAATTGAAACTAAATCTGGAGCGGATTGATTGTAGTGAGAAAGCAAAATGATCCAAACCAGGATATATCACAGTGTATTATGGATATGTAATAGGTAAATATGAGGAGAGAATTATGAGTAGGGCGGGATGTCATTCATATCGGTAAATGTGCGTTTCATGTCAAATACGAAAGTGAAAGCATGCTAACTATTAACGAGAGCTGTTTATCCGTTAGGAAAATTGACTGAACAGCAGTGTTGGTTTACCTGTTATTTCTCTCTATAATGTAAAGCCTATAATGAATAACTGCTATGTATGAGAAAGTCTTACCTCTGATTTATATTAGGTGACCATGTCTGTGGGTGTCACCATTCAAAATGAAAGCACAGCTTTTCGCTAATAATGTGTTATTGCTCATTGCCATAAATCAAAATAAGGACGCATGAGTGGGACTAATTAAACCGTAAAACCCTGACCAACATGAGGAGAGTTTACTCGCACGTGACTTGTTTTAGCTCTTTTGGTCCGTTTAGAAACTTTGCCACTTGAAAGCGAACCGCACCAAGAACAAAGGAGAACAAAGTGCAACATAGTAACAAGTTTAATCCATTTCGGAACAAAAGAATCGATCCACAGGTGTGAAAGCACCCTAAAGCACACAGTTCAAACCACAATTATTCGCCCTCCTGTGAATTTGTAATTTTTTTAATATTTTCCAAATGATGTTTAACAGAGCAAGGAATGTTTCACAGTATTTCCTATACTATTCTTTTCTTCTGGAGAAGGTCTTATTTTGGCTAGAATAAAAGCAAATTTTTTTTTTTACATAAACATTTTAAAGGGCCACGAAACACCAAAACACATTGTTTGAGCTGTTGACAGTCATATATGTGTGCCACGCTGCTATAAACACTATTAGGACACATATATTTCGCTAAAAAGTGAAAATTGGTTGTTTTTGCGTCATTTCGAGCAAATTCGTTCTTCCGGTTTGAAACAAATTTTTGAAGCTGCGTCACGCCGATGAGATCCATGCGTGTATTCCAGCATTGAGAGTGGACATCTGTACCTGCGAGTGCATCGTGACGTCTCTGAGCGTGTGGCATTGATTCATGAGAAAGACTTGGTTCGAACCAATCAGCGCGCTCTATTGTGTATGCAGTGCAACTTCATTAATATGCATGATAGCTTCGAAGACTGTTTACCTGCTACAGTGTTCAGACAGCAGAGAGACGCCACGTCGTGTTGCCAAAACAAGTGGAAGAAGAAGAATTGTTTGCAGACACAGGTCGCCAGTGTTGTGTTTATAAACGTGCTCCAACGAAAGTTTTGCTTTTATTTCCCCGCTATGTGAGCGCAACTGGACTCAGGGTGGATTACAGTGTGTGAACGCGACAGAAATGCGTTTGTAAGGAACACTTTTACCCGAGAGCTTTCCGCATCTGGAAATGGTGAAATCCCGATTTGCCGCTCGTCTCCTTTTCAAAAAACAGCCGCGGTCCAGTTGGTGTTGATTTTCCTGTCTCTACAGATGTGGTGAGTGAGAGAATGCTGCTCTCAGAGTGTAAACATATAAACACGCTAATCAAACGGTTACCGTCGGTTGCCTTTTTGACAGGATAGTCTCAGCTTTCTGATGCTGCCTAACGAGGGCGTCTAAGTTTGTGTGTTGCCTGTTTGAAAATCAGCGCGTGCCTAAATGGAAACTCCCCTTTTTATGCAAAACCTTCCCTCTTTCCCTCCCCTGACACTCCCACCTACACCAAGCTGGACACACCCACTTTCCTGAGCTTTTCCAGACTGTAGGTATGAAAACACCCTGCTGAGACAGGGGTGGTTTCGTGGCCCTTTAAGATATTATTAGCTCTTTTATGCAATATTTTTTACAATTGTCTATAAAACAAACCGCCATTATACTATGACTAGCCCAATTACTCTAACTTGCCTAATTAACCTAGTTAAGCCTTTAAATATCTAGTAAAATATTCTGTGCTGTCATCATGGCAAAGATAAAAGAAATCAGTTATTAGTTTTAGTTATTAAAACTATTATGTTTAGAAATGTGTTGAAAAAAAATCTCTCCGTTAAACAGAAATTAGGGAAAAAATATACAGGAGAGCTAATAATTCCGACTTCCACTGTATATAGTTTCTTACAGTACCTGTCTTCTCGAAGCTCTTTTGGTTTTCTTTGAATCCTCTTCCTCCTGTTTGACATCTTTTTCTCCGTCTTGTTCTCCCTGAGTCTCCTCTCTAACATTAACCCCATTGCTTTTCTTCTCCTCAGGTTTGGCCTTGACAGCAAGCGACTGTATGGAGCTTCTCTTCCTTGGCGTGTGCTGCTTCAGAACCGTGCAGAGTTCATTAATGTAGACGAAGGTTTTGCCAGCGTTGGCCTGGGCTCGAGTGAGGCAGCGGCCCAGAGTGTTACGAAACTCCACAGACGTCAGAAAGGTCGGCAGAGCCTTGGAGTATCTGGTCTGCAGGTAAGTCATGACTTCTGGATGCTCTTGCGAGTGTTTTGAGCAGTGCTCCACAAACTGGAGGAACGGGATTGGAGTGGAAGTAAGACAAATAAGGCAAAATAAACAGAAATTTTAGAAGGATAACAGAAAAGATGCTGTCAGAATATATTTAAAGGGACAGTTCACGCAAAACGCTGTTATCATTTACTCGTTTCAAACCTTTATGAGTGTCTTTCATCTGTTGGACACTAAAGAAGATATTGTAAAGAATGCTGAAATTCTGTAGCCATTGACTTCCAAAGTTCATTCATTCATTCATTCATTTTTTTGTCGGCTTAGTCTCTTTATTAATCTGGGGTCGCCACAGCGGAATGATCCGCCAACTTATCCAGCATTTGTTTTATGCAGCGGATGCCCTTCCAGCTGCAACCCATCTCTGGGAAACATCCATACATTCTCATTCACACACATACACTACGGACAATTTAGCTTACCCAATACACCTATACCGCATATCTTTGGACTGCGGGGGAAACCGGAGCACCCGGAGGAAACCCACGCGACCACGGGGTGAACATGCAAACTCCACACAGAAATGCCAACTGAACCAGCCGAGGCTCGAACCAGCGACCTTCTTGCTGTGAGGCGAACATACGTGGGCGACACATTTTAGCTCTTATCTCCACAATTATATACTTTGAATGTTTTATATTTTGTTACGGACACACATTGTCATCCTTCAACTGTTTTGTAGCATATGGAATGTCCCATACACTATTTTTGACTGTCCAAAATGGGCAAAAAAAAAAAGTTTTTACTCTCTGTTAGTCAAAACATGTTCTAAAAATGTGTGTGTATGTGTTATTAAAGTAATGAAATTTGCCCTGCGCACTGCAGGTTTTTGAAGAAACTTTTTGGTTGCGTTAATCTAGGCAATACTTTCGTTCAAAGAGGTAATGATTCGCACTCATCAGGTAATTGCTTCGTGTTGTGCTTCATGTTGACTCAATAACACAAACGTTTCGGCACAATGCCTTCCTCAGTGTGTAACACAATCCTCTTCCTCTACTCCTTTTATCCCACAGTCAATCACATTGCGTCATTAGATGTGTTAATAACCACGAGTTCACATATATGGACATTTTTTTCTCTAAAAGTACATCATATCAAAAGATGACACTTTTTTAAATCTAATTGGGTTCCAATAAGCCCAAATAGCAAGGAGAAATAGAAATGCATGCAAAAAAAATTGCTTGGGCCTTAAGAAGTTAATTTGTTGTGTACACCAAAAAAGGATCTCATCATTGACCCTAGTGTTTTTCTCAGACTGAAAGTTTCAGACTGAAAATCAAAAGGCACTCTAATTTCTATAAAAAAAACTAGGGCTGTCCAAAAATTAATCGTGATTAATCACATCCAAAATAAAAGTTTAACATAATATTTGTGTGTGTACTGTGTATATTTATATTATGAATATATAAATACACAAATGCATATACTTGATAAAATGTTGGTTTATATTTAGATATCTAAAAAATATATGTGTATTATACAAATTTTACATTTGAATATGATGTAACTACTTTGATGTAACTTTTTATATATAGTTTTGGCTTCTATGAATGTGTTTATCACATATACATAATAAATATATATAACACACACACATATTATGTCAAAACAAACTTTTATTTTGGATGTGATTAATCACGATTAATTTTTGGACAGCCCTAAAAAAAACTTACATTATTTCAAAAAACTGTTACATTTATTTATTTTAATTATAAATATTTTATTTTATTTATTTTAATATGACAAATATTTGTCAAGGAATTGAAAGGAACTAATTTTTTTATTATTTCTTTTGTAAATTTGTCATTTTATGAATTATTTAGGAATAAATTTCCATCTTTAAATTACCAATTCAATCTTTTTTCTCATTATGAACTTAATTTACATTTAACACGATATTTGATTAAAATCACAAACATCAAAATTTCTCCATGTTATATATAATAATTCAATATAATAATTAGGCCTGTCATGATATCTTTTTTGTTGTACGATATATTGCAACAAAATACATTGTAATAAACGCTATTATTGTGATTTTAAGATATAACACTCATATAATGCCAGGATGACAATATAATATCATCAAATACAAGTACACTCATGTCCATGTGTTGTGAGATAAGTCGATATATTGATTATCGTGACAGACCTAGTAATTAATCTTAACAAGCATACCTCCGTGAACAGTTTCTCGTTCTCCACTTTCAGCACGTGCGTGTCCTTCTTCGCGGAGGCGAATGGAGACTGCGTGATGTGTGTGGGAGCCGGCGGCGGCTGACTCTTCACTGGTGTTTTTGGCTGTTGCGCTACGGCTTGAGAACAGGATGCGGACGTGGACGCTTCTTCATCGTCATCGTCGAGGATCACAATGCTTTCCATCACTGCTCCGGCCATCCGGAAGGGAGGAGAACGGATTTGCTGAGGAGTAACGAATGTGGAGGTGTCAGGCCTGTATTTCAACTACACCAAACACCTGAAAACATACCAGTTACTATTTATGGTTCTGTCGTATTTAGGCCCTGTCATTTCTGTGATGTGGAAAACACTGACAGAATCATGAAAATCAGGTCACGAATATGTATTTTAATGTATAATTTTAATAACTTTTCCACATATATGATGTTCAAAGTGTTTTTAGCATCTACTATCTCGGTATATGAGGACAGGAACACATCCTTGATAAGTTTTTACTGCTTTATTATTAAAAACTAACTGTAGAATAAATGATAGTACAGTAAACTGATTATCATAGAATGATAATATTGCCAAAAATATGTAATTATAAATATCATAACTTGTTACTGAAAAAAGACATTGTGATATTTTGTTTGTCTGCGATATGTATTAGAATATAAATATAATTTCATTGACTTATAACTCTGTTTGGAAAGATCTCATAGTTTTAGATTCATTTGGATCATTTTGTAGGCAAATGAATCATGCGTAAGATATAAAAAGCTTAGATGAATACAACAGAATAAAGATACTAATTAAATAAACCGTGTTTTACATTTTTTTTGTGGAATCTATCCATATTCAGGTACAGAAAGTGAATAATCATATGTAAAATAACACTGTATGGTCTTCATTGTATGAATAATACAAGACAAAGAATCGTTGTGAAAGCTTCAAATTTAATAACTTGTTAGTTTAAAGGAAATCCTTGAAATTCTACACAGTTACAGGTCTTAAAAAACACATCCAAATAAAAATCTTTCACTGTTAGGGTTTAATTTTAGGATAACTCCACTATTATATTTATTCACTATTAATTACACAATAAAACTCAACATTGGAATTCCTGCGATGTGACTATTGCAGATTCGTACATTGCGATATCATATCTGAAACGATATATTGTGCAGCCCTTATCATAACTATATATAAGAATAATTACACATCATTTTAGTCATGTTTTAAACTTAAGAATTTAAATAATTTTTTTTTTTTATTAAAAACGAAGTATATTTCAGATTACCCAAATATGGAATTGTATGATAAAATATTATTATTATTATATATATATTTGTAACAGTAAAGAGACACATTTCAATGAATAGGACAAACTTTTTGATTACTTAAATTTAATTTAACCATCAAAACTAAAAACTTGTTTTAATTAAAGAAAAAAAATTACATTTGAATAAAAAATAGAGAATTTCTGAGCATTTTTTTTATTTAAATGACATTTTTTTCTTTTTAATAAAAAAATGTTTTCAGTTTTGATGGCTAAATAAAATTTCAGTAATCTAAAAACTTGTAACAGTTTAACTTCCCCATTAAAAAAAGAAATGCAAACATTAAAACAAACATTATTTGTAAAGCCTTGATATAAACATCACTTAAATATCAAATCGATTTTTAAGTGAAAGTGAAACTAGCAGCATGTGTGACATGTACTAGGGTAAAGGTGAAATGTCATTTTTTGGTGTATTTTACAGGGTTGTACATTACATTAGCACATTTAAGAGCATTTTTTTTTAATACTGCGACATCAACACAATATGTAATTAAATGTTTCATATTTACTTATGCTTGTCTGTACATACTTGAGCACTGAGCATTGAATTGATCAAGAGGGTCAAAATCCAAACTGGTATCCCAAAATCTGCATGTACCTGGAAAACATGTCATTATCAACATATTTATTATTTTCGCACTAATAATTTACAAAACCACTTCAATATACGTGTAAACATTCTTTTCTAAACACCCTCCACCCAGACCCACCCTCACCAGACAGAAAACTTTAAATGGAAATAATTAAGACACTGAGCTGATGTGTAAAATAAGAGGAAATAAAGCATACAAATAAACGATGATGACAAATAGGAGATTAAAGCAGAGTCCCATTATTTTCGGTCAATGTATCGTCAACAATGTCATTTTTCAGGACATTCTAAAACGCTTAATGTGAACAACACTTAATGTGAGAATGTACCTAAACATCAACCAGAGAAACCCAAATTTCGGTATTTATTTCTGAGGTAAAGCTGGTGTTATATTTGCACATTCGTTCATTTAACGGTCTTTATATTCTTTAATAAGCTACTTTGGGTCTGAAATCGCATTTAAGTATGACTTCAAAACAACATTACACCATTTAATCGACCGTGTGTGACCAATGGTGTATACAACTAATATTGCTGTTTTCTTGCCTGTTTTCTTAGCTTTTTCTCTAGACAGGCAGAAAACAATAATTTACAAATAATAAATATAATATATAATAAACGAATAAGCCATTACACAATATTTACCTGAACACTATTCATTTGATACAACTAATAATTTTGATTTAGATTAATTTAGAATTTGCTAATAATACTTTTCTGAAGTTTTATAAGCGAATATGAAACCAAGTTTATCTCAATCATTTCTGTCAAACTTATTACAATGAATTATTGTGAAAAGAACAAGGCCCTCTATTTCACAGATAAAGTGAACAATATCACACTAAGCGTTTTCTTCCCCATTGAAGTCCAACGTAAGGATTAAAATGAAAGTGGTATCTTTAATTTACCTCAACAACAAGCAGGGAAAACCAAAAACGTTAAGCTTTTTCCTCATGATAGACTTCAATGGGGAGAAAACATTTAATGTGATATTACTTTATATCACTTTTTACTTGATGGAATTATGGCTCGTTCTTTTTACAATAATTAGTGTTAATTTGAAGTAAATTTTGACAGAAATTTGGGTTTCTCAGCTTGTTGTTTTGGTACATTTACCAAACGTTATGCGTTTTAGAATGTCTCCATTATTCTGAATTGAATAGAAGTCATCATATAACTAAACACAATACTATCATTAAATATCTAACCAGAATTTTAAAGACAGAAATCCCCAAAACGTAGCAAAATGATATTTTATATCGCTTGCTTTCGCTCATGTATGACACAACTGTGATGATTCACACACAACAAACTCGGTTAACTAGTACTTATGATTCGTCACCATTTTGATAAAAAGAATTAGACATTAAACATAACCACACAAGACGTATAACATGTAACCATTTCCAACAATATAATAATGTATTCATATCCGTGTCCAATTATCACAATAACAATAAGTGTGAATTTGAGCGGTAACTATGGTTATGGTGTCTTCTGACTTTGGCTTAATACCATAGCAACCAGATTTAACTGTATGAGTCAATAAGATTTTCCCACTGTACACTGTTTAAATTTCACATGAATATAAATGTAATAATAGCGATTATTTTGTCTTTTGATTTGGAGACTGTGGCTCTTTAATTCGGACATGCCATACAGACTCCTTCCGTTTATTTGTTAAAAGCCTTAAAACGACGATCGCTAAGGTGTAATTTCATATTTGTCAGTTTCCTCACAATCATCGTGAACGCTTCGTAATTATGTTTAAAATAAAAGCTTATTCGAGGTCGATCAATAAAAGACAAAAAAGACGAACTTACGCGCTCGGATCCTGAAACTCGGCGCTGGATCTTTGTACAGCTCAACAAGAGGCGCGCTGGTTCGCTGACGGTCAGTATACCGATCGCTGATTGGGTGAATGCCTTGTTTTTCTTCTGCGATTTGTTTGCTACGCTAATCATTTAGATGCGTATCAGCGCCTCGTAGGGAACTGGAGACTCAAGAATAAACTCGTACATCTCTTCAGATAATAATAACAACATGATGTGGCATTGAAGAAAATTGAACTTCTTAGTGCTAACAGGTGCGCATCTAGTGTTTAGCTTCTCCAGAAACAAAACTGATAATTATCAGGGACCCATTAGTAGTGTAAGGGCTCAATTCTGAGAAAGTTCAAATTATTATCTGCTGCCCATCTGAGAGAGAAAGAAAATGTAGAAAACAGGCAAGAAAAATCTCTATTATTTTACCAAACACCAGACCAGAAGGCCTGCATTTTTGAAAAATAAATTAATTCGTTTTGCCACAAATTTCAGAACCCTGATGTCAATTTTCAAAACTCTATAAACAAAACTCTAAACATTAATTAATTCATTTTCTTTTTGGCTTAGTCCCTTTATTAATCTCGGGTCGCCACCGCCGAATGAACCACCAACTTATCCAGCACATGTTTTATGCAGTGGATGCCCTTCCAGCTGCAACCCATCTCTGGGAAACATCCATACACACTCATTCACAGTTATACACTACAGACAATTTAGCTTACCCAATTCACCTACACCACATGTCTTTGGACTTGTGGGGGAAACCGGAGGACCCGGAGGAAACCCACGCAACCACGGGGAGAACATGCAAACTCCACACAGAAATGCCAACTGACCAGCTGGGGCTCGAACCAGCAACCTTCTTGCTGTGAGGTGAACATGCTACCCATTAAACATACATACATGCATACATACACACACATGCACACACATACACACGCACATACTCATTCATTAATGAATACATACACGCACATTACTCAGACCCACACAGATACAGACATGGACAATTCCCCCCTGCATATTCACATCCATATGCATTTCAGGTAATGAAGACTGACAACTTTCCTTCATTTTGTATCTTTATTTAGTTAATAAAATAGGTTCTGAATATTACAGGTCAGTTTGGTTGTGTTCAGACTTCCTGAATTTCTGTTGTATTTTTGTTTAATTGGCCTCACTTTGATTTCCAACTATTATTTATGTTGGATTATTATTTTGTGTGTTTATGTTAAATATATATTTTTCCTTAATTTTCCTGTTTCCTCATGCCTAACCACTGGGCTATCTCACAAAAGGAATGAATTATTGCGTTGTTTTTCATTTATTATTATTTTTTACTATTTTTGTTTTCTGTATGTGTGTGTTTTATTTATTGACTTTATATTATTTATCTGTATTTACTGGATTTATGATAGCTACATTACTGGAACTATTACTGTTTAATTACTATAACTGCCGCTGTTGGGAAGGGGAAAGGAAGTGTTAAAGGATGTAAAAATGTATAAACTGATGGTACTGTTAAATTTAAAAAACATATGTTTTTTTCTATAATTTCTACATTTAAATCACTGTTAAATGACACTGGTATTAGCTACAACTGTAATAACAATTAAAAAATTAGCAATTTTTAAAAACTAATTTAAAAGAGGCCTACATTGTGTAATGATTTCCACAGTAACTGTACAGATAAGTTCAGTACTTTTTTACAGTTTTTCTAAATTAACTGCATGGAAATTCCACATGGTGGTTGCTGATATATATCTTCATATGGGAAAATCTTTGCAAATTTATTCAAAATACATTTGTTAAATTGAAATAAAACAAAAAAATCCCATGGACTCTGAAATCTGAAATTGGCTCAGTGGTTAGCACAGTCATCTCACAGCACGAAGGTCACTGGTTTGAGTCCTGGCTGGGCCAGTTGGCATTTTGCATGTTCTCCCCAGGTTGGTGTGGGTTTCCTCGGGTGCTCCGGTTTCTGCCACATTGAATAAACTAAATTGCTGTAGTGTATGTGTGTGAATGAGTGTGTATGGGTGTTTCCCAGTACTGGGTTGCAGCTAAAAGGGCATCCACTCTGTAAAACATATGCTGAATAAGTTGGCGGTTTATTCCACTGTGGTGACCCCTGATAAATAAAGGGACTAAGCCGAAGAAAAATGAATGAATAAATGAATGAATGAATAAATTCAGATTAATTTCAGAATAAATTCTGATGAAGCCGAAGGATGAATGAATGAATGAATGAATGAATGTGTTGTTTTTGACTTTCTTCTGTCTTTTGACTTTCTTCTTACTTTAGAAATCTTCACCAGTATTTTAGTTTCTTAACGTATATAGAAAGATACGAGAAAGAGAGACAGCAAGAAAAGGGCAAGAAATACATCAGACTGTCACACATTCTCAGATTAGAGTTCTGTGGCAGACACAGCAGATGTTATCAGGAAGGACTATTTGAGTTGAGTCTGTTTTTTGGGGGTTTTCTTTTACTTAGCTTTTTTTTGTGATGACAATACCTGATGTGTTGTTAAACTCATGAATGTTAAATTAGTAGTTAAATTAGTCGATCACTTAACAAGACTCTTAGTTAGTTATCTATCAGCAGTAAAACAAGTTACCACCGACCACAAACAAATGTGTCATATGTTATATAAATTTTGCTTGATGAATTATGCAAACAGACGAAGAACATAACTCATAATGCTCATGAAAATAAATAGTTATGGTACTGACTTCAAGTCTCTGAACCTTTTGAAAGCTTACTTCACACAATCAATTCTGAAAGCTCTTGCCATCCCCAACAGACAAAGCACTATGTCAAAGTATATGGCACTCTGATTGATGACACATAAATAAAATCAAGTATATTTTTAAGCAAGACACAAACGTCATTCAAAGTTTTACAACTAATGGAGCACTGTAAAAAGTGCTTCTGTACTATTTATTATGTACACACACACACACACACACACACACACACACACACACACACACACA